>PVIR01041436.1:0-12745 GCA_004026965.1 Petromus typicus
TACTTCTTTTGTATGCTTTTTCCTATGCACTGGAGGAATTCGCTTAGAGAATTCTCTCCTGAGGTCAAGCATATCAGAACACTTAGAAAGGGACCTGAACGAGGGGTGCTTGCTGGCAACTTTGGTATGTGGAAGACTTTGCCTCTTTGGATTCATTTCTAATAAATCAGACAGTAAGGGACTAGGTGCTATCACGGTGAGACAGGCCCTTGGTTCCTGACTCTTCTTTTCTTATTAAAACATGCAGAAGTCTGATGCTCTCAGCGTGCTCTCAGAATGCAGCACCGTTGATCTTCAGGATCCTGCTGGAAATTTGTGTAAGATGATCCCTCTCACAAAACAACCGGAGAGATGTTTGCCCAAATGTAAGTGGTCACATTCTCACATACGATTCATCAAGTCTGAATGGGAATCTTCTTTGTAGCTTTGTAGTTTGGGTAGATTCCTTCCTTCTAGTTCTGTTAGCAACAAAAGGAAGGAAATGGGCACCCAGAGATCTGTAGAACCATTATCAGGTCCAGGCAGAAGGGATTTCAGGAAACTGTTGATTTCAGTGGGCTCCACTCACACAAGCAGGATCAAAATTCTAGAAAGTCTTTCATTGCAAAGCCTCTGACACTTTTTATAGTTTCTGCCACATCCATTATTTATCTTTATTTCATTCCCTGCAGTCCTTTGGACAAAATCTTAATGCTGTTATTCAACAATCTGTTTCATGATGAACAACCACAAAACCTCAGTGGCATACAATAAATCACCATGTATCTGCATGATTCGGTTGACCAGTGCTTCATATCTGCCAATGTCAGATGGCTTTCTTCATGTGAATGAGATTGTCTCCTGGGAATCAGATGATCTAGCCTGAGATCAACCGAGCAGACTGTCTTTGCTTCACTGTCTACCACCCTTTCCCAGAACCAATGGGATAACCTAAACATGTCTGCCCTATAGAGATGGTACAAGGGGGCATGTGGAAACATACAAGAGTTTTCACAGCCTAAGCTCAGAGCTAGCATACTGTGAGCACAGCTCCACCCTACTAGTCAAAGCAAATCACATGGAGAAGCTCAGATTTTAATTGGAAAGAGATTTTACCTCATTAATGGGAAAAACAGTCGGTCTCAAGGGTGAAGAATGTCGGGTGTTAGTTCCATTGACTAAAGCACTAACGGTATCATGCATGCTGGTTCCTTGCAGGCCTGAGTTCCTTCTTTCCATGCTGTAAAGTGGATAAGAGAAAGTCACTCTGGATCAAGTGGTGGAACCTACGGAAAACCTTCTACCAAATAGTCAAACACAGTTGGTTTGAGAGCTTTATTATCTTTGTGATTCTGCTGAGCAGTGGGGCACTGGTAAATTATCATGGTCTTGTGGGTCTATTGGGTATCAAGGCATTTGGGACCCCGCTCATGGGTCTGTGAAGGGTCTGTCCCATTTGGACGTTTGGATTCTCACCAAAATCTCCACACCAAAAGGTGCTTTTACCCATAGAGAAAAATACTACTATAAAGTGCTATAAAGTGATTTTTAGAATCTAGACCTGGACAACAGTCTTCTATCCTTTGCCTCAGAGGATTTCTAGATCCTTACAGTATATCCTACATATTTCCTCCCTCAGATACTAGTGTTGCTACCCCCTCTTCTCCTGAAGATCACAGGGCTGATTTCCAAAAGATGAGACATTATGGGAGGGGGCTCCAGGAACCGGAGTAGGACATGGTCAGATGCGCTGCTGTGTCTCATCACTCATGACCACGTGGAAAGTAGGAGAGGAAACCCTGCTTTACACTGATCATCTTCAAACTATGGGCTGAGTCCTGAGTCCCAGGGAGGTTATACTCCCACGGATAGTCATAAACTCCCCCTTCTCCCCTTTTTCTTGTCTTTTCCCTTTCTCTCTCTGTCTCTTCCTCCCTTTCCTATCTTTACCCCATTTCCAACTACCTTATGTCTCCCTTTAAGATGATCATAACAGAGAACTAATCTCCCTTACAATTTGTAATGTCAAATGAGCAAACTTCTGGTTTGTCCTTGATTTTGAGACAGATCAACCTCCTCAAACTAAAATACAAATGTCTCTAAAGCCACCACAGGGGACTTGATTAATTAATTTTCATTGCTAGTCTGTAGTCGGGATTACCTCAGTCTTTTGGTGACCATGCCACTACAGGATGTCTACTCTTACACTGTAGTGCTGCTGCATACACGGTACTCATGCAAGTCATTGGGAAGCAGTGGCGCTGTCCAAGGGCTTAGACATAAAGGTGGCATCAGAGATGTGGCAGAGGGCACACAGTCCTGCTGTGATCTGCCTTGAGTGAGGCCGGTGTGTGCTCGGCAGAGCAGTAGTGAACACAGGACAGAGGGTGCTAGGACAGAGACCCAGCCCATGTCCCTGTACTTATTTATAGAGAAACAGGGATAACAGAATCTACTGTGTTTGGTCTGTGGCCCAGAGGTTCAGCTAATTCTCGGACCCTCCCTACAGCCACAGAATCAGACTCTACGATGTAGGGTTTCGGTCTTGTTAGAATTTGAGAAGCTTCGTCTGGGCAATTATGTAATAATGACAGCCTCCTGTATCCAAAATGATGTGGTCATAAAACAAGAGCCTCCAAAGCTCAGTTGTCAGGCTGGTTCACTCACTGGGCAAATTCAGGTTTGCTTAGCTACCTATTGCTAAGCTCTCAAAGAGAAGGAATGAGTCTCTAACACCAGTCAGATTTGTACACCCTCAAGAGACAAACAAGCAACAGACTCAAGGAAGACCAGGGTGGAAAGGATGAGCCGTGTTTCTGAATGTCTCTGAAAAAGCTGGGAAGAGCTGACAGGGTTAGTAAGACCACGAAGTGGTAGAGCAATTCACTGGGAACACTCGCCTTCCAGGGCTGGTGACAGAGACCGTGGGATCAATTGTCAGGTGCAATGGAAATGTAGACGTTTTTGGTAAGATTTTCCATGTTTTATTTTCATTTACTCAAGGGATCAATTCACTGGAACATTCTAGATAGCTTTAATACCTTTTGAGCAGAACCTTGCCACTGAGAGGTGCTAGTTTTTATTAACGTAAGGAAGAAAAGCAAAAAGTAAGCAAGGAAGTCTGTGCAAATATCCAACCTGGCCAATGGTTATGTTTTATTGTTTCAGGTGTTCGAAGATATTCATCTTTGTGAGTATCGCAAGGTCCAAATATTACTGGATTGTGCTGACAAGATTTTCACATGTATCTTTGTTCTGGAGATGGCTCTGAAATGGGTGGCCTTCGGATTTAGGAAGTATTTCACCAATACCTGGTGCTGGCTCGATTTCATCATTGTGCTTGTAAGTTTACCATCTGTGTGTCCTGTTTGGGGCAGGGGGTGAGAAAGGGAATTATAAGGGAACCACTTTTCCCATGTGCCTTTTATTTTTATGTGCCGAAATGCCTTCTTGTTATCATTGCCTCTTCAGAGGACACGTAAGTAGTGGTCATTTGTCAGTCAGAGCCCGGCCTCTGGCTCCCACATCACACGCGCTGACCTTTCTAAGCACTTCTCCAGCCTTTCCCATGAGGCCCCCCTCTTCTTGTCTCCACAAGTGCCACCTGTATCAGATATGAACACGGAATAACTTTGGATGTCCTTCATTTCCATTCTCCATCCAACTTTCCATTTCAAGACTTCTCAAAGCAGATCTGCCATCATCACATTACACTACCCCATTCTTGATTTCCAGGCAGTACAAGAGCATAGTTCACAGAGAGCCTCTCATTTAATTAAGTTACAATTATTGAGTAAAGCGGAATGATATGGCAGCTACAATATCACAGCTGGTGAAAGCTGAGGCTTAAAGGATTAGGACTATGTTTCAGCTCATCGGACTGACCGGTGGTGAAGCTGGAATTCCTACCTCCTTCTGCCTCTGTAACGCTAAACCTGATAGTCATAAAATGTGGGGTTTCTCTGAGTACGAACTGTACCCTGTCCCCCTCTTCTGTTCTCCTTTGTACTTATCACAGCCGCTCTTTATGGTAGATACTATTATTTTCTCCATATTCAAAGGAAGTAAATTAATCAGAGAGCTAAAGAATGTTCAAGAGTGCCCAGCTGAAAGCAGTAGAGATAAGATTCAAAACAGGTCCCAGATTCACACCTGCAATCCCAGCACTCAAAAGGCTGAGGCAGGGGGATCAGTGCTAGTCTGATGCCAGCCTGGGCTGGACAGTGAGTTCAAAGCCAGCCTGGCGAAAGCCTGTCTCAAAAACAAAAACAAAAATCAAGACCAAAACGTAGTCTTTCTCCAAAGTCCCACATTCTAACATGTCTTTCTACCATGAGATAATTAGATTTTGTCCAAACTAAGAAGTAGAAAAATAAATGCATGAGCACCATCCAGTGGAATAAACCTTGCCGGAAAACTGTATTGCCAGTGGACACAAACAGGCTGTGTGGCTCAGGCGTTTTGGAAAAGCGTCAGCAGCTCGGTGCTCAGCAGGACTCTCAGGAGGAGCAGAACCCTACATTTTAGTCAATTTCCAGAGTGCAAAGAACTGTCACCCGCTGTCTTACTAAGTTGTGGTGAAAAGTCTGAATGTACTGAGTTAGGAGTCTTGTGAACACAAGTCTGTTACCCCCGTGACAGGGCCCTTTGCTCACTAAGTACTGTAAAAGCCACTTAGAAGTATGGGGAAGTTGAAGGGCCGATGATGATCCAGGTTCTTGTGCATGACGAGGCGCGTTGTCAAGCACACGTGCAGTAGTAAGTCACAAGTAGCTACACTGACTGGAGATTGAGAGGAAGGTTTACACAGGCATCATCCAGACCGAGCTGTGCGTCTCCAGGTGACTGCTAGTCTACTCCGCGGCCCACACTGCTTATCTTGGGACATTACTGTGAAGATTAAGTGAAAGGATCTGGAGGGGAGGGTTTGAGACAGGCTCTTGCTGCGTAAGCCAGGCTGGCCTTGAACTCATGGCGATCTTCCTGCCTCAGCCTCCCTAGTGCTGGGATCATAGGCATGTGCCACTGTGCCTGGCTAAGAGAGAGAATGTATTTGACCAGTCCTATAATGTTGCTTGTCAATCCATGTAACAATACAGAAATTACAATGCAAGACAGGCAAGAGCCTGAGAGACAGTATTTCTCATGGATGTAATAGATTATTATTATCTACATTATATGACACTCCCGACAGATCCTCAGGAAAAGGACAAGCCCAGATAAGGATGAAAGAAAAATATAGACAGGCAACTCACAGAAGGAATTTAAGATGTAGTAAATATATAAAGAAATTCACACCACTGGTACTTTCACTAGTTAGCACACAAGTACATTGTAAAATCAGAGACTTCTTTCCCTCATTACATTGCCAAATACTTTAAAATTAATTGGTACCTAACATTGAGAAGGGTGTAGGGAAATGAATTACCTTAACCACTGCTAATAGTTTACATGGTACAACCATTACGGAAAAAGCTTTGCACTGTTAAATAAAATTGCTAATGATCCCAGTGTTGGCTCCAGAAATATCCCTCTTTTATATCCAAAGAACTCTTAAACATAGACCAAGAAAAACACACGTCTGCCGGTTTACTGCTGTTCATAGTAGTAAAGAAATGGAGGGCCCGGGGATTTATCTCAGTGGTTCTGGTGCCTGTCTTGCAAGCTCAAGGACCCGGGTTCGATCCTCGGTAACCACAAACAACACTGGGCGTGGAGACTCACCCCAGCAGCAATCTGTACCACACACCACAGTGTCGGGCGTGGTGGCTCACGCCTGTAATCCCAGCACTTGGGAGGCAGAGGCAGGAGGATTGTGATGTGAGTTGGAGGCTGAGCTCAGGGCCAGCCTGAACTACAAAGTAGGACCCTGTCTCAAAAAAAAAGAAAAAAAAAAAAAGAAATGGAAATGACCTCTATATTCACTACAGGAGGATGAATCCGAAAAACCTGATTATTTATGTGCTGTAATAGTCTGCAGCAGTTAAAAGGCATGAACTATAAGAATGTATGCGATGCATTTCACAAGCAGTGCAGAGTGGTAAACGCAAGCGAAGCCTCACTAGCCTGTTTCTGCACTAGAACAGTAGGAAGTATCTGAGAAGCGCCCTGCAGTACCCTTCCAACAAGCAATACTATTACCAGCAAAGATCTATTTAGAAAACCAAGATAAATAAGAACATTTAAATTGGATTATGTTTTTAAAATCTTGTTATTCTATCATAGTCACTTAATTCCTCTTAATTTGAAAACATGTTCCCACTATATTGAAGCTGACAGGACTAGTGGGGGATGTTTTGGTAATAATGAACTTTGACATGGGCTATTTGAAGAACATTGTAATAGGGCACAGGATGTAGCTTACTGGCTCCATGCCTGCCTGGCAAGTGCAAGTTCCTGAGTTCGATCCCTGTATTGGAAAAAAAAGAACTTCATAACTCACCTTCCAGCCAGCTGAGCTACTCCTCTCCCAGGACGAATCTCTGAGGCTTCGTGAAAAATAAGAGATATGAATATCCATAAAAACAGGCTGCCGAGGCCAGCATATGGTTACGGTTTCTCTTAGTGTGCTTAGCGTGTCTTTGCACCCCCAGCCCTATCCCATTAGGAACAAATATTGAGAGAGAAAAGTGCATTTTATTTTCCAACAAGGAGTCACGCGAGTAAGGAGAAATCTTAGCAAACCAGTTATTTATTCATTGTAATTTTTTATTTTATTTATTATTTATTTATTTTTATTTTTTATTTTAATTTCAAATTAATGGAAAAGTTGCAAAAAATAGTATAAATTCCTGGTCTCCCGAGTTGCAGCAGTCTTTCATCTGCGCATCATCCTCGCATTCTGCCTCCCGCTCTGTCACTTCCTGTCTCTGCGAGTAGCGCCCTTCCCTATGATTCCTCCTACCCAGACCTTTCCACTGCTAAACACGTCCGTATGTGTTTGCTAACAAGGGCACAGTCTCACACAATTAGAATACCATGATCAAAGTTAGGAAATTTAGCATTAATTCTATGCTGAATTCCACATCCATTTTCAAATTTTGTCAGTTATCACGAGATTCCTGGTGACTAATTCTCTCTACTGACCCGCGCTCTGTCCCTGCCCTATCCAGGGCCCGGTCCAGGATCCCATCCCACACGTCATCGTCGTGGTTCTTTGGTTTCCTTTAATTCACATTAGTTTCTCGGGGGGAAGGGGGGTTCTGGTCTTTGGTTAAACAGTGCAAATGTATCTTTCCAAATTTGTGGACTAGGCTTTCCAGGCGGGAGAACAGTGGCCTCTCCTCTGCCCACTGCTGCCGGCAGGACCTGACTTGCTGGCAGGCTCGGCCTCTCGATCCCTCTGTGGCGGCTCCCATACTCACACTGAGGTTCTCCTCCCCCAGGTCTCGGTGGTCAGCTTCCTGAACGTAGTAAAATGGAAAGCCTTCCGGACCCTGCGAGCACTGAGGCCCCTTCGCGCGCTGTCCCGGTTTGAAGGAATGAAGGTGTGGGCTCCACGTGGGTGGAGGAGATCCCCTGACAGAGAAAGGAGAGGGCGGCTGCTCTCCAGCGCGGGCCTGTCCCCCGCTGCTGAGCATCCCTCGTGGTTCCTCCCACCCAGACCCTTCAGAACCCAGAGCACGAGTCTCCTGGGCACCCCAGGATGTGGCTCGGGTTCCTCAGTGACCGCTGGCACTGAGGGCAGACTTGCCAGGGGGTGGGGACAAGATGTGGCCAGTAAAGAGAGAACTCCGAGCACTCCAGGCCTCACATCAGCCTCATGCCAGGATGGTCAGGGCCTCGCCAGTGCCACTCACCATTCCTTTCTCCTTCTGCCCTGCTCCCGCAGGTGGTGGTCAACGCTCTCATGGGCGCCATCCCTGCCATTGTGAATGTTTTGCTCGTCTGCCTCATTTTCTGGCTCATATTTTGTATTCTGGGAGTAAACTTCTTCTCTGGAAAGTTTGGAAATGAAACAAAAATTGTAAGAGATGAGAAATGCCCTAATGTAAACTACACCTGGAACCCCCGGAATGTCAACTTTGACCATGTAGGGATGGCTTACCTTGCTCTGCTGCAAGTGGTAAGTGCTGTTGGTATGCTTTTCTCTCTGAGACAAGAAAACGTGCAAAAATATTGAACGATTTCTCATCTTAGTGACTCCATTAAGATAAAAGACTCAGATCCTCACGTGAGAGCTGGTGCTTTCTGAAACTGTTCCCACTAGCGTCTCCAACTGTGTTGACTCCTGAGCCCCAGGCCCCAGATGACGCCCTTTCAGACTGCACTTGTCCCCTGTCTTCGGTGGTGCTTTACGTGCTGTCCAGAGCTCCGGCCAGACCGACACACAGCAGGGGCAGTTTGTGGTGTACAGCCCCCATCACACCGCACAGCCAGGTCTCTGACAGGGCCTGCAGGGCAGGTGGAAGTGACATTTGGGAACGAGTCTGTCTTTCCTGTGATTAGGGCTCAGATTCTCCAGCAAACTTTCAGATTTGTTTTGTTTGTTACACTTTTTGTCCTACCCAAATGACAAGTGAATAACAATGCTAGGCGCTTGGGGACTGAATACGGGGCCGCATACCTGAGCTGTACTCCTAGCAATGAATCAGGAGCTAGCTAACTTGCTAAATTTGAGGCTGGTCTCAAACTCAATCCTCCTGTCTCAACCTCTTGAGTAGCTGGGATAACAGGTATGCACCACCACGCCTGGCTCTGTGCTCTTTTATATGGGGGTCCCATCCTGCCATAATGGGTACCATCTTCTGACATTTGCCCACTAGGCCTTTGTGAAGCATGTGTTCATCATTGGCAAGTCTACAGTGGAATCCATGTTTCCCTGCTTCTCTTGCAGGCAACATATAAGGGCTGGCTGGAGATTATGTATGCTGCTGTCGATTCCACAAAGGTGAGTCTACAGTACACTGTGCTCTAGAACATTAGGTTCCAAATAGGGATATTTTGTGTACATTGGTGGTCTAAAACTTCCTGCATTGTAGCTCTACCAGCCAGGGTTCTCCTCTTCTCTTGGGGACAAAATTATGAAATGCTACTGTTTGATAAAAAGGTCTTTAATGCATTCTCCAGTGAGAATCTAACACTCCACTAGTCTTTAAGTCCAGTGTTCTTCCTCTGGTGAATGATTAAAAAAAAAATCATGTAAGAGATGGAGCCAAAAGCAACAGACTGTCAGGAGGGTTGAATTCCCTTTCTTGTCCTCTAAATGCATGGACAAGAAGTGACCAGTTGCAGAGACTACCTGTTTAGACTGTGAGAAACCTTAATGCTGGCTAAATCTGAGCAAGAGAGACACTCCCACGGCCCCAGTCTCCCTGGAGACTAGAGGGGATTCTGGTGATGGTCAGTCGCTAAATTTCAATTAAAGGACAAATAACCGTGGACCCCAGAATTTTAAAGAGTATTCAACAATCTAGTCCATTTTCTCTTTGCCAGTTGGGAACATCAAGGGTCAGAAAGAGAACTTTCCAGGCCATAGAGTGTACAAACAGTGACTAATGAACAACAGATGTCATAAAAGCCTTCCACAACACGGGAGCTATGCTTTTAAAAGGAAATCATCTCACTGCCTATCCCCAAAAGCACAAACTAATGACAATACATGTAAACTGTTCATCTGCCAAAGGCTTAAATTCAGACTATATAAGGAACTCAAACAACACAGAAACAGCAACAAAAATGACCTGAATAGACATTTCTCAAAGAGGCCATGAAAATGGCCAACAAATATGTGAAAAAAACCCTAAACATTATTAATCATCAGAGAAATGCACATCAAAACCACACTGATATAGCATCATAGCCACATTAGGATAGCTGTTATCAAAACAAAACAGATATCAGATGCTGGTGAGGACACAAAGAAAGGGCAAGTCTTGGACACTGATGGCTGGAATGTGACGTAGTATAGCCATTATGAAAAGGAGTGTGAAGGGAGATTATTCAACAAAATAGAAATATCACTACCACATGGCCCATATGGATGTACATCCAAAGCTATAATCAGTGTGTTACAGACACTTCTATACTTGCATGTTTTTTGCAACTAATATTCACAGCAACCAAGATATGAAATCAATCTAAGTGTCAACCAATGGATGAATGGATAAAGAAAATGTGGTGAATATGCACAAGGGGATAGTGTTCAGGTAAAAAACTGAATGAATATTGTCATTTGCAACATAGATGGGGCTGGAAGACACTGTATTCCATGAAATAGGTCAGGTGCTAAAATACAGATACTGTATGTTCTCATTTATACACAGAAGATGAAAGATTGGTCTCCTAGAAGTAGATAACAGAATAGTGGTTACCAGAGCCTGGGGCAGGAGGAAGGAGAGAAAATGGTTAATATACAGAAGTGAAATTGGATAAGAAGAATAACTTTTAATATTCTATAGCACAGCAGGATAACTATGGTTGACAACCATTAATTATTTCAAAATAGCTAGTAGAGAAAATTTTGAAAGTTCTCAACAAAAAAGAAATGATAAGTATCTGAGATTGTGGGCATGCTAATTATGCTGATTTGATCACTGCATATTATGTATGTATTGAAATGTCACACTGTACTCCCATAAACATATATTTCCCTGTGTCAGTTAGAAATACAAAATATATATTTTTAAGTGTAAAGAACTTGGATAAAATGAGTCTCAGATACTTTGGGCATGTAGTGACCTGGGCACTTGCTTGGTGGCAGGGTGTGTCGACTCTGAAGCCTGACTATTCATTCATTCACACATTCATGTAGCACATCCTGGAAGTCATCATATTAGAGGGTAGGCTAGACACTAGGAAAGAAAAGGCAAAAACACAGATAGAACAGCGAAACGACAGTGGTCTCTATACGAAGGGTGTATTTGTTCAACAGTGTTTGTCGTTTGGTCACCCCCACCCAAGTCGAATGTGCCCCTTCTCTGGTGACCCTGTCTTCAGTACGGTTCCTTC
Source organism: Petromus typicus (assembly GCA_004026965.1). Classification (NCBI taxonomy): domain Eukaryota; kingdom Metazoa; phylum Chordata; class Mammalia; order Rodentia; family Petromuridae; genus Petromus; species Petromus typicus. The sequence continues at coordinate 10,930 of PVIR01041436.1, forward strand.
CAGTTATCCCTATGGGTATACAGGAGACTTTCTTCTTGCCATTTAAAAAATTACTATTATAATTATTACCACATAGTAACTGTATAAATCAATGCTTTCACTGTGACATTTTCATACCAGTACACAGTCTGCCTTAGTCATGCCCGCCCTGCCACCTTGCTTTCTATAACCTCCCCTCTTTGGTGCCCTACCCAGACTCTAACACTCTGTTTTCTATTTTTAGGTCATCTTTGTTTTGGTTGTTCTTTTGCTTCAATAGTCTGTAAAAAAGAGCGAAATATGGTTTATTTCATCATTTAAAAGGATGTCTTCCAGTGCCATCCGTTTTCTGGCAAATGATAAGATTTCATTCTTCCTTACGACTGGCTATTACTCCACTGTGTATAAGTACCCTATTTTCTTTATTCATTTGTAAGATATGTACTTAGGCTGATTTCATACCTTGACTGTTGTGAATATAGCCTTGATAAATGTGGTTGTGCAAGTACCTCTGTAGTGTACGCTGACTTCCCTTCCTTCAGGTGTATATCCCAGAATGCTAGAGCTCGATCACATGATAGTTCCATGTTTAGCTCTCTGAAGAACACCTTTGCATTGTGGCTGTACTAATTGACATTCTACCAACAGTGTATAACGTTCACTCAGGAGATTTACAAAAAGAGAAATGCGATCGTGCTGCTTCTCTCTCAGTGGATCTTCACTGCTTAGAAGAAAAGTCCACGCCTTCAACAGCCCAACTCCCCACCATGAGCACCGCTTACATGCTAGGAGGGGGGCAGAGGAGACTCTCCTGGTGGCCACGGCTGCCGAAGGAGGCCATGTGGTTAATGTTACTGTTGAGAAGCAGTTTGGTCTTCTATATAGAGCTGTTGGGATGATTCATTTCTCTTCACTAAGTATTTTTTTCTTATTAAAAAATCCCCCACAGGAAGAAGTCCGATTTGAGGCAAACCCACTTATGTACCTTTACTTCATAATTTTCATCATCTTTGGCTCATTCTTTACCTTGAATCTCTTCATTGGTGTTATTATTGACAACTTCAATCAACAGCAAAAAAAGATAAGTATGCGAGTTGTACCGATTCAGGGATTACCCCTCGGTTCTGCAAAGGGCTTTTACTAGAAGGTGATTCAGGTGGAGGCTCCTGGGCCAGGTGGTCTTTGGGATCGGCCAGGAACAATCGGGGGCCTCTGCCTGGAAGATTCTCAGGAATAAGGCTGAACGGGAACTTAGAAATCTAGGTTTCGCTCTCACTGTTTTTACACTCAATGGATATTACTGTGGAGATTAAACCTGGTCATAATCGGGTCCTAAGAGAACAACGGCCTCCAGCGCTGGCATCTGTGACTCTGTGCTCATATTAACACGCACGTGCACCTCAGTATCCATGATGAGAAGGACACAATTCTTTCAGCAACTTGTGTCCCGGCCACAGCCTCACAGAACCCTTGAGGGCTGAGCAAGAGGAGCAGGAGCACGGAGGGCCAGCAGAGTCCTCTGTGCTCTATCACACTCACAGGTTGTTTCTCTGATTCTGAAATTGACGGGAGCTTTATACCATGTGAAATTAAAGAAGATGAAAAGAACATTTAAGTCACCTTATAACGATAACCACTTTAGACCACGTCTCTTATCATTTTAGCACACCCTCCCCATGGAGTTCTTTATAATTTTGCTTTTTGACAGGAAAATGAATTGCTTTCGATCTGTACATGTACAGAGCACATCTTAATTCTTTGGGGGGGCCTCCTACCCTCCTCTCCAAAACTTCCTTTCCTTCACATTTGCAAGAATTCTATTTCATTTTTTCTCCTT
>PVIR01041437.1:0-12753 GCA_004026965.1 Petromus typicus
GGGAGTTTAATGGCAATGTATCCTTTTACTGGAATAATTTTTTAACTTCAACAGTCCTATAGTTTTCTGTCACACCTCCTATGTCACAGGATGTATTCACGCATAGCCTCCCTGGTCATCAGTGACTGTGCCTGGATGGGTACTGCATCAGGGGTCACACCAAAGCTGCAGATCTGTTCTGCCTACCCGAGAATCATGAGCCACGTACAGCTTGTTATCCCTTGAAATGGAGTTGGTATCAACTGTAAGACGCTATATAAGCATTCATAGCAAAAAATAATTTCATCCATCATTTTCACTTTTATAGTATGGCTACCAGAAAATTTAAAGTTACAAATACCTAGACCAGTTGCTTCTCTGAAATAGTAACACAAGTTCCCAGGTCAGAGTCCACAGAAAGGAAGAAAAGGAACAAAGGTCTAAAAAATGCCTTCAAGGCCAGGGATTTAGCTCAGTGGTTCCAGCACCTGCCTGGCAAGCACGAGGTCTCTAGTTCGATCCCCAGTAACCACATACCACAATGTCAGGTGTGGTGGCTCATGCCTGTAATCCTAGTGCTCACTTGGGAGGCAGATGCAGGAGGATTGCTGTGAGTTCAAGGCTCACCTGGGCTACATAGTGAGCTCAGAGCCAGCCTGAACTACAAAAGTGAGACACTGTCTCAAAAAAATGCCTTCAAACACTCACCTCCTAGACCTCAACCCACCCTTGAGTCAAAGAATCAGGTGTGCATGATATATTAACGATTGCCTGGTTCAAGATTCAGTCAACTACAGCCCCAGGGCCAAATCTAGCCTTCCACTTGTCATTGTTTTGTTTTGTTTTGTTTTGTTTTGTTTTGTTTTGTTTTGTTTTGAATTAAGATGGAATTCATATAATATATAACCCATTGTCAAATATACCATCAATGGTGTCAATACCCTTACATCGTTGTGCAGTCATCACAGAAGTAGAGACCTAATTCCTTGCTCCAAGAAGAGACCTCAGCCTCCTTCCTCACTATTCATCCCCACTGGTCTTTCCATCTTTACAGGAGTGCCTCTGCCGAGCACTTCATATAAACGCAAGGACGTGACCTGTGATGTTTGGGTCTGGCTTCCTTCCCTGAGCTGTTCCCTCGGTCCCTCCACATCAAAGCACCACCAGAACTCTGTTCCTTGTCCCCTGGACTTGTCTTTGGTCAGAGAGACATACCACTTGCTACTTCTCCATTTGCCTATGGGTGGACATCTTGGTTGTCTGTACTGTGGCTTGTGTTATAAATTCAGTATTGTCAGAACAGACTTGAGGATGTGCTCGTGAGACTTGCACGGTCTCAATCGCTTCTGGCCTTCCATGCAAAAAGTTTTCCAACTCTAGTCTGGTTCTGTCCACTGCTTTTCTGCTTCATCCAACTCTTAAACCCTACTTTTAGGGGAAGGAACAGCCTAAATCATGACCTTACCTACCCTCCCTTGGCCAGACTGTTCTAGATTCTTTATTATAAATAGAACAACTTCTTCCACGAACCCTGGTAAGAATCGACAGGTCATGCTGGATGCTCCTGCTCCCTCCACAAACGATGAAGCTCCAGCTTCCCTGTCCCCTGACTCCATCCCTTTCCCTCCCTCCTTCCTGCCCTGACCCAAACCTGGATCACCACCACTTTCACTGGAGCCAAGGTGTGCTTTCCTATAATGTCCCCACACTACAAGTCCAAACCTTCTTTTACCTATAAGGCAGCCACAGGATTTTTCAAAAACTAAATGCAACAGCATGACTTTGCCCAGAGTTACCCAGTGTAGTTTTTTAGGTTCTCTACTGTCCTCTAGATCCAGTCAAAGCTCCAAAATATGACTTGAAAAGCCCTAAACAATGGGGCCACCATGTGGCTTGGGTGAGAGCTTTGTCTCTTCCTTTCCAGGAAAAAAAAGTGAGGTAAGAAGGACCAGTAGGAGATGGAGAGATGAAGGTCAAGTTGGTGATAGAGGAGACCATATGGCAGTTTAGACATGAGGCCACAGTCACACTTCTTTTTTTTTTAAGGTTTTTTGAGACAGGGTCTCGCTTTGTGATTCAGGCTGGCCCTGAGCTCAGCCTCCAACTCACATCACAGCAATCCTCCTGCCTCTGCCTCCCGAGTGCTGGGATTACAGGCGTGAACCACAACGCCCGGCACTGGTATGTGGTATTGGTTGCCGCTGGGGTAAGTCTTCACACCCAGTATTGTTATGTGGTTACCGGGGATTGAACCCGGGTCCTTGCGCTTGCAAGACAGGCGCCGGAACCACTGAGCTATATCCCTGGCCCCAAAGTCACACTTCTTTCCACTGTCATGTGTGAGAGGGAAGAAGGGGTTCAGAAAGTGTGTCAGCAGAGCCTGGAGTGCAGCTCAGCGGTAACGCACTGGCCTCACTTGTGCAAGGCCCTTGATGCAAGCCCTCAGCTCTAGAGGTGGGAAGGAAATAGGGCAGAAGCAACTTCCTACCTCAGGGAGGGTGGGACCACAGTGGAGAGTCGGGCTCTGAAGATGGAGACCCAGATTCTCCAAAGCAGGAGAAAAGAGAACGGTGAGAAGTCGGAAGAAGAAAGCAAAGCTGTTAGAAGTGGAGAGCTTCCTAGGGTGACAGCAAACATGTTTGCACAGTAAACAGCATGAACTTTGAAGCAGGACCCCTGGGTTCAAATCTTGACTTATCACTTACCAGCTGTGTGACTTCGGATATTCTACCAAATATCTCTGTGCTTCAAGTCCTTCCTCTATCAAAGAGGTGGTAGTAGTTAAGGAACATGCTTCTCAGTTTTTTATATAGTTAAACCTACATCTAAACTATATGACTATGACCTGGGAGAAGCAGGAAATGAAAACCTTACCCTTCAAGTGGTAAACTGTATGAGCTCCTTTTAGCTGCTATAACAAATTACCAGAAACTTCCAGAATTGTTCCACAGAGCTGTAGTCCAGATGTCTGCAGTTCAGATGTGAGAAAGACCCTGCTCCACATCCTCCTCCCAGGTTCTGGGGCTACAAAATCCTCTATCCCATAGACACCTCACTCCAACCTGTCTCCATCCTCACATGACTCCCCTCTTGGTCTGTGTCTCCTCTTCTGGCTATAATTATGGACAACAACTTTTGGATTTAGGACCCACCCAGATAGTCCAGGAGCATCTCAGCTCAAGAGCCTTCATTTAATTAGATCTGCAGAGATCCCTTCTCCAAACAAGGTTCTATTCACTAGATCTGGTGGGATGTATCTTGTCGAAAGCCACCATTTAACTCACTGCAAGTGTGCAGCTCAGGGACCCCAGCCAGGGGCTGCGCAGTGGAGAAGAGCTAACCTTACAGAGCATTTAGCTCAGACCAGACACTGTGCAGGGTGATTTCCACCCATTAGCTCATTTATCCCACTCACAACGTGTTCCATCTCAGCATATGAAAGTGTGGCTGGCATTTCCCCAGGTCCTCAGCAATGAAGAACAATGACATGTGAATTAATAAACGGCCTGTCTGAAAAGGGAGACGAGCGCGCACCCGCCTCCCACTCCAGCCCATTCTGCTTTCATGAGTCATAATTTGATCACTTTAAAGGATGTAAGTAATAGCCTGCTTCAAAAGAGGCATCCCTTTTATCTTCGCCCAAGCTTCCACTCTGCAAGGGACAAGGTTTCAGAAGTGAACCGGTTTGTTTCTCTAAAGTCCCTTTAATCATGCTAGGTGTGGAGTTTGCCCATGGGGAAAATATGTTTTGTAAAAAAAAACATAATTTCAAGTTTGGTCCCAACTAGAAGCAACAATAATCAAGTAATAACATCAGCAAAAATGATGACTCATGTTTATTTTTATCTTCTCTGTTGTCTTAGTTTGGTTGTTGTTTTGAGTACTGGGGATTAAACTCAGCAGTTTTTTTAGACAGGTTCTTACTAAGTTACCCAGATTGGCCTCAAACTTTTATTCCTCCTGCCTCAGCCTCCTGAGTAGCTCAGATAAGTAGCAGACACCACCCCTGGATTTATTTTGTTTTCCAAGACATAATAATTGTATATAATATATAGGATGTAGTGGGATTTGTTTTTTCTTTTTTCTTTTTTTTTTTTTTTGAGACAGGGTCTCACTTTGTAGTTCAGGCTGGCATCTGCCTGTGTTTCTTTTTTTTTTTTTTAAGGTTTTTTGAGACAGGGTCTCACTTTTGTGGTTCAGGCTGGCCCTGAGCTCAGCCTCCAACTCACATCACAGCAATCCTCCTGCCTCTGCCTCCCGAGTGCTGGGATTATAGGCGTGAGCCACCACGCCCGGCACTGTGGTATGTGGTACTGATTGTTGCTGGATATAAGTCTCCACACCCAGTATTGTATGTGGTTACCGGGAATCGAACCCGGGTCCTTGCGTTTGCAAGACAGGCGCTGGAACCACTGAGCCAAATCTCCACCCCTGCAGTGGGATGTTTTGATAGGTGGTGTGTTTTCTGTTGTGATGAAATCAGAGTAGTTAGTATACTGCCTCAAATACTTATAATTTCTGTAGAAGAATATTCAAGGTCATCTCCTCTATCCTACTGCAGTGACTCATGCACACCCATGTTTGTAGCAGCACACCTCAAAATAGTTAAATCTTGGAAGGCGTCTTTGGATCGACCACAGATGAACAGATTTTTAAAATGTGGTATTTATATCCATGGAGTACTACTCTGCCATAAACAAGGATAAATTTGAGTCATTCAGAGGAAACTGATGCACCTTGAGACTATGTTAAATGGGACAAAGTGGACGCACAAGCTTAAATACCATATGCTTTCTTTCTCACAAAAAGCCAAAGCATGAAGAACAAATGTAAGCCGGATAACAGGAAACAGAAATAGATCTTTTGCAAACTGGAAAGAAAACAAGAGCATGAGGAAGGAGAGAAGAGGAAAGGGAAGGAAGAAGGATGTAACCATTATGTACTGCTGACCTATCAATAGAAATTAAGAATGTTTTTAAAATTTAAAAAAAAAAAATCAAAGTCATCTCATGTACTAACTTTAAAGTCGACCACACAGGCTTGTTAACCTTGGCCACCTGGTGGAATGGAATGTTGGGGATGTATTTCTCTGGTCTCACTATAGTTCTGTATTCACTCCCACCCCAACCTCGCCACCCTCAGGTCCCGGGAGTCACTGTGCCACCCCCTATTCCTGTGAGGCCAGCTGTTGTGGTGATTTTCTTCATGTTTCTGGCTTTTCTCACTTAACACAGCCCTCCAGGCTCATCCATGTACAAGACAAGATTTCCTCCTTCTGATGGTGTCTATTTATTGAGCACTTAGTATATACCAGAAGCCCTTATAGGTCCTTTACATGCCTACACATTTTGACACACAGCAGCCCATTTGGTAGATACCTAAACTACACCCATTTTATAAATGAAGAAGCTGAGGCTCACTGCACGCCCATCACTTGCCTGCAGTTATGTAGCCAGGTATAATGCACAACTGGAATTAAACTCAGGAGCCAAGCTGCAGGAACGTATTCCTAAGCATTGTGCTATTCTGTAGCAGGGTGAGACACTGACTAAATTCTAACCAGGTTGGCATTGTTAGTGTTCCAGCCCATCCCCGCAGCCTCACAGAGGAGTCATTTGGGGCCAGCTGCCAGCCCACCCCTCTGTGCGGTCACCACAAAGACAAATATTGAAATCCTGGAACCTACTGATTTTCCCTCTGGAAACTCATCTCTGATGCCACAGAAAATATTTTGACATCCACTTATACTGCAGCCCTCACAGTGCCTTTTCTTCCAGGTTCCATACGGAACATAGAAACTACGCATAAGAAGAGGGTGGTGACAGCAGAGCTGGGGGACAGCAGTGAGAGGGAGGCCTCGGGACAGGGGGGCCAGAGTGCTGACCCCAGCTCCGCTGCGTGATTTCCAGCAAACAGTTTTACCTCTCTGTGCCTCGATGCTCAGTCTGGTACAATGGAGGCCATAATCACTTCTGAGAATTAAATGGTCTGATATAATACAGCAGGGCTCAGCAAACTTTTTCAATAAAGGTCAAGGTAAGTAAATATTTTCAGTTTTTGCTGACCATGGTGGTATACAAATACTTATAGTCCCAGCACTTGGAAGGCTGAGGCCGGAGGATTGCTTTGAGTTTGAGGCCAGCCTGAGCAACACAGTGAATTCAAGGCCAGTCTGAACTGCATGAGTAACACCTTGTCCCAAAAAATAAAAGTAAAAACCATAATCAGATATGCAGGCTAGACGATCCCTGTTACCACTGATTCACTCCATCCCTGATGAGCGAAGGGAGCCGAAATAAAAGTATAAATGACAGGTAGGCCCACAAGCCAAGAACGCTTCGTTTCCAACAGCAGCCCCAGGCCCCGGATGTGGCTCAGGAAATGCAGTTTGCTAACACCAGTTCCAGATTCCAATCCCTGCCCACTTGCCAGTTCTGTGACTCAAAGCGAGATACTGAAGCTCTCTGAGCCTTGGCTTTGTTGCCCGTGACTAGTTACAAATAGCAGCATCTACCTCTCAGAGCCAAAGGGAAGACTACCGGGATTCTGATGGAAAGTCCACTTGTGCAGACCGGCGCACAAAAAGCTGCCGCGGAGGTGAGCACTTGTCACTTGTCACCCAGTGACCTCCTTTCCCCAGCCAGCCCAGGTGTCCTCCTCCCACCACTCACCGCGACTCCCAGCTTCAATCCTTTCTGTTCTTGCTAGACTGGATGACAACTCAGGCCACTCCTAAGTCTGAAATGCATTCTACACCAAAACCACATAGGAAGCTTCTCTCCTCCGTCAGCTCAGGGAAGGCCAAGCCATGGGATGTGGATGGATACCTACTGGTTTGCTGCCCTAGACTCATAGAAATCCAGGGCAAGATGTAGAAAGGGAGGAAAGAGGGGTGCAGAGAGCCGCCTGGTTGCACAGCAGGTCCCAGAAGTAGAATTCAGAGCCTATGAGAAGGACTTCTTGCGTATGTATGTACCACTCTCCACTCTCCCTTTGGGGGCAATGGCTTCCCACCTTTTTAGCACTAGGGATCAGGTTCATGGAAGATGTTCTCAATGGACTGGGTAGGATGGGTGTATTGTCTCAAAATTCAACACAGCTGAACCTAGATCCCTGACATGCGCAGTTCACATTAGGAGTCCCGCTCTTGTGAAAATCTAAGGCTGCTGACTGCCAGGAGGGGAGGCTCAGGCTGTAGGAAAGCCCTGCACACCTGCTATAAACACAGATGAAAGCTTCGCTGGTCTCTGGCCTCGTTCACTTCTTGCTGTGTAGTCCAGTCCCTAGCAGGCCACAGGCCAATAGCGACTGCTTTGAGATGTCCAGTTTCTCCTGCCCTTACCCACCCTGGGACAAACATCCCATCAGAGTGGTGAGCTCAGAGAGCACGCCTGGAGGTCCAGAAACGTGAGGCTGCATTTAGTCAGTCCTGCCTGTGCCTTCCCCAGGCGAGGCTCAGCCAGTGCTGACTTCCCACTGCCCTGGCAAGCTGGGCTGGAGAGTACCTTCCCTGACTCAGGGGGCTCTGGGGAGCCAGGGCTAGGATATTCATCGACCTCTGTCCCCAGGGATAGGTCAGCCACACTGAGGACCAGGGTACTGAGGAAGCCTCAGCTTGGCAAAACACCTCTGATGGATCTTAGACACTTCAAAACACGGACCCTCAGGCTCCAGAGTTTTCTGTTGGCTGCCATGACAATAAAAGCAAACAGCGATGACATTATTCAGGGCGTGGCCGGTGCCAGTTCTTGGCAGATCTTATTTGAGCTTCACAGCAAACGGCAAGGTAGAAACTACTCCTGCTGCTGCGGAGATGGCCAGTCACTGCTCCATCTTCCTTCCCTGCAGGTAGCAGAGCCTCTCCAGATTTCAGCAGGATGCACAACCACCCAGATAGATTCTGTCCCAGCTGCCCCCATGGCTGAGTGTGACTCAGGGACTCAGTCTGACCCAGGAGACTGATAAGAATGTTCCCAGATACTCTGCTGTGAGCTGATGGAACAAAGCAGGGGACCCCGGGACCCCTGGGTGACTTCGTAGAACAAGGGATGCCAGTCTGAACTCCTTCACCATGAGACTCTCATGAAAGAAGCCAGAAAAAGACTTCCATTGAATTAAAATCACCATGCTCGTGGGCATCTTCATTATAGCTCAGTATCCTAAGTAGTAATATATCTTCAGGACCTGAGTGGTTATTAGGCAGAGAAGAAACTGAGTCTCAAAGTTGTGAGGATACTTGTCCAGATGTCAGAGGTCTAAACCAAACCACATTTGACTATGAGTCTGTTTTCTTCTTAAATTTTTTTGTGCTAAGGATCAAACTCAGGACCTTGTACTTGCCAGGCAGGCACTGCTGTTGAGCTATATCCATGCCCCTTCCCCTAAATCTTGCTACCTCTCACTTACAAAAACAAAACTACATTTGGCTTAGCAATTTACAATGCTCTTTTAGGGAGAGGGGTCTTCTTGAGTCTTGCTCCAGTCTTGTGACAGTGAGATCATTCCTCATCTTATACACATGGGGACACTGAGGCTCAGAAGGCCTAGGCTTACACGCGTCCCCTTCACTGTGTCACAGCTGCCACCTGTTCAATATGACACGGTCCCCTAGAGAAAGGCCTCACCTCACCTGTCCCTAAGGAGGAGCTGCCTTCAGGAAGTCACAGGTAGCTAGCTGTCCCAGGCTGAGGCTAAGGGCTGCTTCCTGAGTGGCCTCGGGACAGAAGCACAGAAAGATGGAACAAGAGATGCTCCAAGGTGAGCAGGGCACTGAAATCCTTTGCCACATCAGTGAGCATAAGCGCTGAGTGGCCAGCTGGTCCACTTTGTCACGGGACTGAAAAACCAAAGGACGCCTATTTGGCATCTGGGCTAGTGTCACCTCTCATTTCAAAACTTGATTTTACTTGATTTTACATTATCACCTGTAAGATGTATCTTGGATAAAATAACATCTTCTCTAGTCTTTAAAAAAGAAAAACTATATAACCTGTCTCCAGAAAGCACTCTAATTGCAGGTATGTTAAGAATTTAAAAGAAAACATCTCCAACTAGATGACATGGTTTTGTCCTGCTGTCCCTATAAGAATGTTTGCACTCTTCTGACCTTCTGTCCCAATTTGAGCTGAGAAAATAGAGTTATTTTGTTTGAAAATTTGTCCTGGCTCTGAAGTTCTGTGATATTCTATTTCTTTGCAGCATCTTTGTCATGGCAACACAATGCACATTTGCATTTCAAAAACTACCCCTGCCTACTCCACACCTTGAAAGAAAAATCAGGCTTCCCATCTCAATATTTAAAAACAGTCAACTTCAATATCCAGATGCCCGAGTACTTCAAGCAACAAAAAGACCCACTGTTCCTTGCTCATTATGTTACTATCAATAAAATGTACAAGCATTTATTAATTAGATACATCAGGGGCTGGCTAATTTTGTTACAAGGAGAAAGGAGGAGAACTCACATTTATTAATGGACTGCTACTGCCAGATACTGCACTAATAGCTTTCGATGTAGCATCTCATGCTATCCTCACAACTGTTCCTCAAACAAGAGGAACTAAATCTCCACGAGACTGTCATTTACCCAAAGCTGCACCGCCGATGAGTCACAAATCTGAGATAATCGCCTGCCACCATCCCCACTGTCTTGTTGGGACTTAATGAACACAGAGAGCAGAGACAGAGGAGGGAGAGGGAGACAGGAAGGAGGGAACAAGGTAAAATCGGTCCCCAAAAGATTTACCACCCCTGGTGTTGCCAGGAAACCAGTGCTTTTCGGTTCCTAAAGATAGAGATTGGATTACCCCAAGAAGAAAGGAACAAACTTTTCCTTTCCTTTTCTTTATCCAGTTTTTGACCTCTGAAGTACTTTCCAGCCAAGGATCCTGGGTTACAAGATTTTTTAAAGACCTGTCCTCCGGTCCATTTAATTGTATCGATCATTTGTTATCAGTGTTTTTCTTCTGCACTCTAGAAAAGTTTTAGAGAACGGTAAATCTGGTCTCTTTATAATCCTCGGTGAATCTCTCAGACGTTGTTTTCCCCCTCTTGGATAATAAAGTCAGTCATTCTACCTTAAGCTGCGTGAACACAGCTGTCAGGACGTCTCGGTCTGCACAGAGCCAATGAGGAGGCTCCAGTCTGTCTCTGCAGCATCTGTGCTGTCCTGGATGCCAGCTCCACCCTTCAAGGTGCATCACTTTGGCTGTTCAAACACCATCTGCGAAATCAGATGATCACGGCACAAGTGGTTCTTGACCTTTTTACAAGGTCAAGAGAATGTGGGAGGGAGGATACGTGTGGACCCTCTTCCCAGAAAAATGCAAACAGACGCCAAATTCTACTGTCCATACAATCATGGGGCAGAACCACTGTCAGAAAGTGTTATCAGTTGAAGCCTCGGGATAGAAGAAAATCATGACACATGTGACTAAAATGAATTGATTGTCATGTTCACCTAGTCAGAAATACCTAGATTTATGGCTGATAACTAAGACAGCACATTCAGCCATCACATCTTGTTGGGGTTTTGTGTTAGGGATTTTTAAAATACAGGAGCCTCTCTGTAGTTGTTGTTGTTGTTATTGTTGTGCTGGTGGTGCCATTACCAGATCAAGGTTTTGTCCTAGTTCTTGATGTCCTGAACAAAGAATTAAGCAGGATACCCCAAGACAGAGGAGAAGTCAAAGATTTATTTGAAAATTAAAAGTATACTCCACAGGGTGGAGTAGACCAGTGAGGAAAGCATAAGCCCCATGGGGCCTAACACTGAGGGTTTTCATTTTTAAAGATGTCTCAGTACAACAAATAAAGCTCTTTACCATGAGCAACTTACAAGCATCAGTGCAGAAAACAAATAACAAAGAAAACGAGAAGAGCCAGAAGCAAGATGCAATCCCAGACCGCTAGCTCACCCAAGACAAGTCTCAGGGGCATTGAGGTGGAAGAAATCAAAAGCTACCCATCTGAACTTTCTGAGATTATAGCAAAACCAGAATTAGTCTCTAGGAAAAATATATCATAAATAATTACCCAGACAACTAAAGAGACGATGAGCATAATGAAGGACATGGTCAGTGAATCTAGAGTAGATACAATTTTTAAAAATAGAGGAGCTTAGGAAAGTGATGGAAACTGAATGCCCAGCAGAAGAAAGAACTGGATTCCATGAAACAAGTTCAAACAGGGCTGGGGATTTAGCTCAGTGGTTCCGGCACCTGTCTTGCATGTGCAAGGGCCCGGGTTCACCCCTGGTAACCAGATAACAATACTGGGCATGGAGACTCACCCCAGCAGCAATCAGTACCACATACCACAGTGCTGAGCATGGTGGCTCATGCCTGTAATCCTAACTCTCAGGAGGCAGAGGCAGGAGGATTGCTGATGTGAGTTTAAGGCTGAGCTCAGGGCCAGCCTGAACTACAAAGCAAGACCCTGTCTCAAAAAAAAAAATTCAAAAAGATATCCAGAAGATTAAAAATCATATTGAGCCGGGCATGGTGGATCACACCTGTAATTCCAGTACTCAGGAGGCAGAGACAGGAGGATTTTCATGAGTTCGAGTCCACCCTGGTCTACATAGTGAGTTCAGGACCAGCCTGAATTATAAAGTGAGACCCTGTCTCAAAGAAAAACTTTTAAAAACTCATATTGAAAGTATATACAGCACAAACAACAATGTGAAGATAGAATAATTGATCTAGAAAAACAGGTTTGTAGTTAGCAATCAAGAAAGGAAAGACATCTTGAAAACAAGGGTCCATAAAAAATTAATCCAATAGCTGCTAGATGATGCAAAGAAAAAATCCATAGATTGACTGGAATCAATGAAACTCAGAAAATCGCACAGAGGACATTTTAAAAAACCTGTTCACAGAAGTAATGGCAAAAAACTTGTCAAGCATGGGAAAAGAACTGATGTACAGGTAAGTGAGACACATAGAACTTCAATTATCCACAATCATAAAAACTACACCAAAGCATAATCATCAAGATTCCAGAAATCAAACGCAAGAACAGAATATTAAAAGCTCTTAGAGAAAGAAAGCAAATCACCTATCAAGGAAAACCCATCGGAATCATGGCAGGCTTCTCTTTGCAAACCCTTAAGTCAAGGGCATCCTGCAGTGAAGTATTCCAAGCCCTAAAAAGAAAAGAAACCTCCAACCCAGGCTGATATACCCTCCAGTATTATCTTTCAAAATTGATGGAGAAATGAGGTCCTTCCATGATAAAGAACAAATTAAAAAAATCATGACCACCAGGGCCGGGGAGTTAGCTCAGTGGTTCCGGCGCCTGTCTTGCAAGCGCAAGGGCCCGGGTTCGATTCCCCGGTAACCACATACCATACTGGGCGTGGAGACTCACGCCCAGCAGCAACCAGTACCACATACCACAGTGCCGGGCGTGGTGGCTCACCCCTGTCATCCCAGCACTTGGGAGGCAGAGGCAGGAGGATTGCTGTGATGTGAGTTGGAGGCTGAGCTCAGGGCCAGCCTGAACCACAAAGCGAAACCCTGTCTCAAAAAAAAAAAACCTAAAAAAAAAAAAAAAAATCATGACCACCAAACTAGTACTCGAAAATGTCCTGAACAATAATCTAGAAAAAGACAATAATTCCATGAATCCAGCAGGCAAGGAAAGCAGTTAAACAGAGAGGAAATAAAGGAAACCAATGACAGGAAAATAATGTGACAAGGACAAGTCAATATACATAAGTTATAATAATCAATGTCAATGGTCTCAATTCACCAATCAAAAGAAATAGATGGG
>PVIR01041438.1:0-12751 GCA_004026965.1 Petromus typicus
CACCCAGTATTGTTATGTGGTTACCGGGGAATCGAACCCGGGCCCTTGCGCTTGCAAGACAGGCGCCGGAACCACTGAGCTAACTCCCTGGCCCCCTGACATTATGTATTTTTTTTAAGGTTTTTTGAGACAGGGTCATGCTTTGTGGTTCAGGCTGGCCCTGAGCTCAGCCTCCAACTCACATCACAGCAATCCTCCTGCCTCTGCCTCCCAAGTTTTGGGATTACAGGCGTGAGCTACCACGCCCAGCACTGTGGTATGTGGTACTGGTTGCTGCTGGGCGTGAGTCTTCACTCCTGGTATGGTATGTGGTTACCAGGGATCGAACCCGGGTCCTTGTGCTTGCATGACAGGCGCCGGAATCACTGAGCTAACTCCCCGGCCCTACATTATGTATTTTTGTACGTTATGTATATAATGATCATGTTCCTCATAAGGACTTGGTACATGCACAGCACAGCACAGCACAATTCCCTTTTTTAAGAAAAGAAATCTCAAAAAAAAAAATCTCACTTCCCTCCCTTGCTCCCTCCCTCAGTCTCTTGGTTCCCTTCTCATAGGCTAAAGAACCCACCTAGCTATTTCCTATTATCTATCTTTTAATTTGCTCTTGTCATAGTCAGGGTTCAAGGGAATACTTTTAGTACAGGACATGTAATTTACAAGATTATGTTATAATATTCACCCAAAAAGTCAAGTGCAGAGGAGCGCAAGAGATCTTTCCACACACCAGAGACGGGAAGAATCCAGTCCAGGGTGTGGGCCCTACGGCAAAGTCCTGCCAAACCAGCCCAGGGCCTGGAGCCCACAGCGATGTCTCATGCTTTCTGCTTGGGGATTTGCACTGGGAAGGCCAAAGGGCCAGTAGTGGAAGCCAGAAAACCTGGGCCGAGGGAGGATGAAGGGTCTGTGCCTGCAGGCTGGAGGCTCTGCACTGCAGCCGGGAAGTGGAGCTCAAGGCAAAGATCAAAGATCACCGCGCCCCTGAGGGGGACAGCAGCCAGCTGCAGCAAGGACTGAGCTGCTCCAGTGATAAGAGCCCAGTTTGCATCAGGAAAACCAGCCTTGGAAACTTTCTCCAAGAAAATCAACAGCCTATGAGCTTCCCTCCAGTTCTCTCTTTATGCCATTGGCAATAATCTTCAGGTGGGTCTCCATGTCCAGAACCATGCTGATTCAACTTAGCTGGGCCTTCTGACTTGACCGTTAGTTGACCCACTGCAGCTTCTATAAGATCATATGATACTTAAAGTCATGTGTCTGATATATTTCACCTAACATTATGATTGCAACTTCCTATAAATGGCTCAAGTTTATCCTTCTTTATGGCAAAATGGTGCTCGATTGTGTATAAATACCCCATATTCTCTATTTGTTTCTCTTGATGGACATACAAGTGGCTTCCAATATTTATTTATCTCTTGATGGACATATAAGTGGTTTCCAATATTTATTTATTTCAATATTTATTGTGAATTGTGCTTCTCTAAACATAGGTATGCTTATAATATTTCTTTAAACATTTTTTTGACAGTATTGGTGATTGAATCCAGAACCTCCATACTGAGCTTTTTATTTTTTTATTTTGAGACAGGGTCTCCTAAACTGGTAAGTTGCCCAGGCTGGACTCAAACTTGCAACCCTCCTGCTTCAGCCTCCCAGGGAGCTGTGATGACAGGTGTCCACCCCTACACCCACTGGGAACATATTTTTGTTGTTGTTTTTGAGACAGGGTCTCACTATGTAGTTCAGGCAGTCCTTGAACTCATGGCGATCCTCCTGCCTCTGCCTTCTGAGTGCTGGGATTACAGGCGGACACCACCACACCCAGTGGGAACATATTTCCTTGTGATCGCACACCAGAGGAAGTGGTGAACTCGTATTTGACAACAGTGGTTGTAAGAAAAACACATGCTGAGAGGAAGATTGCTGTGATGTGAGTTTGAGGCTGAGCTCAGGGCCAGCCTAAACTACAAAGCGAGACCCTGTCTCAAAAAAAAAAAGAAAAATACATGCTGAGAAACACTGGATTCTCATTCAGAGAAGTGATACCATAGTGGGAGGTCCTAGGCTACCTGAGCTTTTCAGCTATGACTGATGTGTGTTGTTTTCCAGGGCTCTGTCTAGGGACAATCCAAGAGAGGGAAAGAGTCTTTGCTACTTATTTATATTTTTTGTGGTGCTGGGGATCAGACCCAGGGCCTGACACTGTCACAGAAAATAACCCATGACTCCTTACTGGGGCCTACAAATACCTGATAGGTAACTGGAAGCAGATAGCTCAGCCCTCGTCTCTGGGTGATGCCTTTCTCAGCTCTGCAACATGCACATGAGTCACTTAGGAGCCTCTGTCTAAAATCGGCAGACTGCCTGGTGTGGTAGAGCATGTCTGTAAGCCTAGTACTCAGGAGGCTGAGGCAGGAGGATCACAAGAGATCGAAGCCAGCCTGTGCTACATAGCGAGACACTGTCTTGAAATAAAAAAATAGATATATGTGCATAAGATAAAAATAAAATTGACTCAGGGCTGGGGGTATAGCTCAGTGGTTCTGGTGCCTGTCTTGCAAGCGCAAGGACCCGGGTTCAATTCCCCGGTAACCACATACCATACTGGGCATGGAGACTCACGCCCAGCAGCAACCAGTACCACATACCACAGTGCCGGGCGTGGTGGCTCACGCCTGTAATCCCAGCACTCGGGAGGCAGAGGCAGGAGGATTGCTGTGATGTGAGTTTGAGGCTGAGCTCTGGGCCAGCCTGAACCACAAAGTGAGACCCTGTCTCAAAAAACCTTAAAAAAAAAAAAATGACAAAGCAAAGGTCCTCAGCCCTCAATTTATCTGGCCCATCTTGTTGGCCTTCAAGACAGAGGATACCAAGAGGCTTACAGAGACTGTCAGCTACACCCAAAGTATCTGTTGCCCTTTTTTCTGTAGATTTGGCCTTTGTTTTTGATTTCCATTTTCACTGTAGCAAGGCCTTGCCAGCAACACAGACCAGGTGTGCTATCCTTTGTAGGTGAGACCAGATCAAGGACTGCAAGTAGAGGCTGTCCTGAGTCCCGGGGCTCCCGAGGAGACACAGGAGGACGTGTGACACAGAAAATGAGGATGGCGATGTGACCAAAGAAGCTAAAGGGTTTGCAGGTGCTGTGCAGTTGTGTTGTTTTTCATTTTGTTTTGAGACAGTTTAATATGTAGCCTATTCTGTCCTCATGGGCCCAAAGATCCTCCTGCCTCAGCCTCCCAAGTAGTTGGGGGATTTAGGTGGACACCACACCTGGCTTTAGCTTTTTTCTGCTTTTTTGAGACAAGCGCAGGCTGTATAGGCCAAGCTGACTTCAAATTTGAAGCAATTCTGCTTCAGCTGGGATTACAATTGTGCGCCACCGCCATCATGACTACTTGAGGCTGCTGGTTCCTTTTTTTTTTTTTGATGCTACAGTGGAACCCAAGGCCACTGTCTCATTGAGCCACCAGCCCCTTATCTGCAACCTTGCATTGGTGTCTGTCCCTGTCCCCCACCCCGCCTGTGCTCAGCCTTGTTTCTTGTCAGTTTCCCTCTTGAATTCTCAGTTTCCCTCTTGAATTCTCTATTCCAGCTGAATCCAGCTTTGTATCCAGACCTTTCCCCCCGCAGGCCTTTATCCCTGTGCTGTTCTCTGTCTGTGCCCTTCCTCCCCTTCCTTCACTGACATCTTTTTTTTTTTTTGAAATGGTCTCGCTTTTGTAGTTCTCACCCTCAAACTCACATCACAGCAATCCTCCTGCCTCTGCCTCCCGAATGCTGGGATTATAGGCGTGAGCCACACACCCAGCACTGTGGTCTGTGGTATTGATTGCTGATGGACATGAGTCACCAAGCCCAGCATTGCTGTATGTGGTTACTGGGGATTGAACCCAGGTCCTTGCATTTGAAGGCAGGTGCCAGAACCACTGAGCTAAATCCCTGGCCCCTTCACTGACATCTTTAAATTTGCTTCTACAAGATATTTCATGTACCGATACAAATTTTTAATCTTGAAGGTGATCATAATGTATATGTAAAATGTACCGATAAACTCAATTAAATTAAAAAATAATAGATTTGCTTCTGGCCAGGCTTAGCGTCGCACAACACCACGGAAAGCTGAGGCAGGAGGATTACTCACTGCGAGTTCAACCAGTGCTATGTAGGCAGACTTTGTCTGAAAAACAAACCCAACACAACCAAAAGAAGAATAATGGTCACTTCACAAGTGGCCCTAGAAAGACTTTTCTGCCTGGTGGGGTCTTGACTCCCCACTGCTCAGCCCAGCCCCTCCTGGCCTCTCTTGCCCCCTTCTCTGAACACCAGGTCTTTTTTCTAGTGGTGAAATTGGCATCTGAGTATGAGGTAGAGCCAGGTGGGAGGGAAACTGGCTGAAACCACTGTATTTTCCTGTGGGGCCTTGCGGGGGGGGGGGGGGGGGGGGGGGGGGGGGGGGGGGGCGGGGCAGTCCGAGCCAATCCTGGGCCAAATCCTCTCACTGTGTCCTCGTGGCACCCCCCACCATGCCCTCAGTGGAGCTGTTAGAGTCTGGGGCACCTCTCTCCCTGCCCTTCCACTCTGGCACCCGTGACAGGGTGGCAGTGACTACCCTCAAAGTGGATTGTGCCCATCTGGCCCAGGCCACTATAGCCCTAAGCTCGGATTCCCAGGAGGACCAGGAAGTTCTGTGTCCAAACACCTGCTGGTATCGCACCAGAGGCCCAGCTAGGTCCCATCCAGACCTCCCTTTGCTTGGCGGCCTCGAGTCTCAAGACTATAGGGCTGGTGCAACCTATGCTTGCCTTGGGGAGCACCCTGCAAGAGGTCTTTCTCCTCAAGATCCCTTGTTTTAGTTCTGAGCCAAGCTCTTGGCAAAGTGCCCAGCTGTCTCCGTCCCATGGGCACAAGCGGTCCACTTGCCTCAGCCTCCCCATAGTCAGGACTCCAGGCGAGTGTCACCTCACCAGGCAGAGTCTTTGTCTGCAAAAGGTCAGCACAGCTTGCCCCAGAGACACCAACTTCTACCCCAGCTACTTGGAGGATCAAAATTTTGAAACCAGCTGGTAATTCAGCCAAACTAAAATAAAATAAAAGGGCTGAAGTTCTACCAAATATTAGAGTACATTTTTGTCTAATTCATTATCTGTATGAAGTCATAAAGATAGCCATAGATGACTAAGGGTTATGACATTTGTATTAAACCCAGATCTGTTTCTGACTATGTGGTTCACACTATTGTGAAAATGTTTTACCTTTGGCAATTTGTAATGATTTCCTTTTACCTTTTGTAGCCCGGAGAGCACTGATATTTCATCTCAAACATGATAAAGAAACATGTCCTGAAGGCATTAGAAATAATAAAAAAATAAGCCAGGTGGGATGACGCACCTTTGCTTGTAGTCTCAGCACTGGAGAGGCTGAGGCAGAAGGGTCATTGTGAATTCAGTGTCAGCCTGAACTAGAGCGAGCTGCAGGCCAGTTTGAACTATACAGTAAGACTGTCTCAGAAAAGCAAAAATAACATGCCTGCCTGGCAAACACAAGGTCCTGAGTTTCAATCCCCAGTAACACACGCGCACACATGCATGAATACACACACACCGCCCCCCCACACACACACAAAAGAGCAAAACTAACTAAAATGCCACAGAAAAGGCTGAGGATGTAGTAGGTCAATGTTCCCCAGGTCTAATGTAGGTCACAATAGCTTTGCAACTCAAGGCAGTGTAGAGTTTTTCCCTTTGTTCAGTGCTGAAGGTGGAACCCAGGGCCTAGCGTGTGTGAGGCAAGGACTCTCCTTTGGAGTCAGCCATAGCCTGGGGCTGAGATCTGTGGGCCTTAGTGGGTGACTATACATGTCCTTGTAAGCGCCTCTCCTCCTCCGCTTTAAAATCGTCCACATTTCATGTCACAGCAAATTGAGCTCACTGAACCCAAGAGTTCAGTGATTTGCTCCCTTAGCCATGGAGAGACTGAGTACATGAGGCAGAGTCTGTGGCAGCTGTGGTGTGCTTTGAAGCCTCAGCTTTCCTTCCTCAGTGTAATCACATTTAGTGGTTACTCAGAATTCCTGCAGGGAAGTAATGCATTAAGAGATGATGTTGTCGGGCCCAGGGATTTAGCTCAGTGGTTCCGGCGTCTGCCTGGCAAGCACAAGTTTCTGAATTTGATTCCTAGTACCCCATATCACAGTGCTGGGCGTGGTGGCTCATGCTTACAATCCCAGCACTCGGGAGGCGGAGGCCGGAGGGTTGCTGCGGGTTCAAGGCTTGCCTGTGCTATATAGAGAGTTCAAGGCCAGTCTGAAATACAAATCGAGACTTTGTCTCAAAAAAAAAAGAAAAAAAATAACATCGTGAGTGCTTTTTTGAGACAGGGTCTTGCTATACATTTCAGGCTGACTTGAATTCACTATGTAGCCTAGTGCAACTTTAACTCGAAGCAGTCTTCCTGCCTCAGCCTTCCAAGTGCTGAGATTTACAGGTGTACACTGCATGCATACCTGGCTTGCTTTTGCTCACTGATGGCCTGGTGCTAGCCTGCTTCTTACTTCTTCCACTTTAGAAATAGACACATCTCAGCTTCTACTTCTTATCTGGGTTTTTTAAAAAGTCTATTTGCTAATTTTCCTGATCTATTTACATGAGACTATTGTATAAGCATTGTAAATTATTACAGAATACATTTTTCTCAGCTGGATAAGAAAGCAGGAGTTACAAGCAGTTCTGGAACAATTCTCATCCTTTTAGCTATAAAAAATTAAGTAAAAGACAATCTCAGTTGAAAATATATGAAAGTTTTTGGGGGTTCAGATATTGCCTTCTGGGTCGATTAGGAGTACTTTGTTCACCTGGTCCTGAACTCACAGTGATTCTCCTGAGTGGCCTCCCAAGTGCTAGGATTATAGGTGCACACCACTGCACCTGGAAGCAGTACTTTTATCTATATTTTTTCACCTTTCTTTGGCCTTAATTGTGTGCTCAGAATATTAGAGTCCTCACGCTAGGAAAATACAAAAAGAACAAACATCTCCCATCTTAAAAATATTTCTTGGGCCGGGGAGTTAGCTGAGTGGTTCCGGCGCCTGTCTTGCAAGCGCAAGGACCCGGGTTCGATTCCCCGGTAACCACATAACAATACTGGGTGTGGAGACCCACACCCAGCAGCAACCAGTACCACATACTACAGTGCCGGGCGTGGTGGCTCACGCCTGTAATCCCAGCACTCGGGAAGCAGAGCCAGGAGGATTGCTGTGATGTGAGTTTGAGGCTGAGCTGAGGGCCAGCCTGAACCACAAAGCCAGACCCTGTCTCAAAAAACCTAAAAAAAAAAAAAAAAAAAAATTTCTTGACTAGGGCATTTCTCCGTGATAGTTTAGTAGGTACCAGGGCTGGGGTGCGAACTCTGGCACCCAAAAATAGAAGGTTAATGGAGGATCTCCAGTTTGAGGCTACCCACTTAGCAAATCCCTGCCTCAAAATAAAAAAATAAAAATTGCTGAGTTGGCCCCGCCCACATCTCCATCCCCTCAGCCCCCTACCGCACACGGAGGAGAAGTGCATAGCTGCTGGGAAACTCTACATTTTATGTGAGGGCCTCAAGCATCCTCTGACACTGAGGGAGACCGGACGGATGGACTGCCCATCATGTCTGCTCTTTTGTCCTCCATATTGGCTCTTCGCCCCCTTCTGCCTACAAGATACCTAATTCACATATCTATATTATTATCTGCATTTTACAACGGGAGAACTTGAGGCAGTTCTGAGAGGTGACAAAAGACACAATTCAGGGCTAGACATACGTTAAGGGCCACCTGCACTTCGTGAAGACCTTCAGCTGGTGAGCCATTGTGGCTTAACGGACTAACCCACAAAGAAATCTCTTTGGCGAGAAAAGCCTATTTCCCAACGTCCCACCCTTTCTGTATGGCTTTTGATACTCCTTGGCCCCACCCCCTTAAAGGACACGTCCTTATAGATTTTTTTTTTTTTTTTTTTGAGACAGGGTCTCTTTTTGTAGTTCAGGCTGGCCCTGAACTCACTATGCAGCCCAGGATGGCCTCAAACACGCAATGATTTTCCTGCCTCAGCCTCCCAAGTACTGGGATGACAGGCGTGAGCCACCACGCCCGGGTAGAAGTTTTTTATCCTACTTTGGGTAACTGGCTCTTCTCCGGACTCAGCCCTGCCTCTCTGTCGCGGCAGAGTTTGGAATGCGTCGCAGCCAATCGGAGCTCGTGGGTTGGACCCCCGGCTTCCCAAGCCCCGCCCCCACCCTTAATCCGGGCCGCTTCAACTGAGCCGGCTCAGAGCCAAGCGGCGCGCCCGGGGCGCTTTCCTTCTCTTGGTGCAAGCTATTTTCTTCAGTCCCAGGCCGCTACTTTCCGTACTCGGGGCCTGGGTTTCCCCTCCTGTACCCAAGAGTCCTAAGTTCCTTACTCATGGAGTCCGATTCCCGGCTTCTAGGCTCCGACGCCCTAGCCCGCGATGTCCAGGATCCGGGATCCAGGATCCCCGCCTCCAGAACCTAGACGTCCCGGATCTACGCCACCTGGACTTGCCTTCTCGCGGACCTCCGCCACGTGGGCGCTCTCAGCCCCCCGGAGTAGAGGACCTCGCGTCCCAGCCTGAGAAACTCTTGTATTCCCAACGCCCAGAGCCGCGAAAGCCAGGCGCGTTGGGACATACCACACCTCTGGGAAGAGCACAGGAGCCTGGTCTGGCGAGAGCATCGACCCTACAGCGCCCGAGGCCCTCTGAACTCCAACTCTGAGGCCCCCGGCGAAGGTGCAGTCTCAGGGCTCGCTTATTCATCTCTCTGCCCTAAAAACGCATCCAGAGAGAGAGCCCCCAAGCGCTCCTAGCTTCGCGGCGTCTAGGATTCCCGCGCGGCCGTCATGGTGGTCGATCCTCCCAAGGCCGACCCCAAGGGGTTCGCAGTGTCGGAACCCACCGCCAACAATGGCCCAGAGCTGGGTCCCACAGAGGGCAGAGTTGCGACAGCCGGTAGCTGCTGCGCTTCCCGCCAGCAGGTGCGTCGCTGCCTACGAGCCAACCTTCTGGTGCTTCTGACTGTGGTGGCGGTGGTGGCCGGCGTGGCGCTGGGGTTTGGGGTGTTGGCGTCCGGCGGCGTGCAGAGCCCCGATGGCATGGTGGCCTTCGCCTTCCCGGGCGAGCTGCTGCTGCGCTTGTTGAAGATGATCATGCTGCCGCTGGTGGTATGCAGCCTCATCGGCGGCGCCGCCAGTCTGGACCCCAGTGCGATCGGCCGCTTGGGCGCCTGGGCGCTGCTCTTTTTCCTGGTCACCACCTTGCTCGCGTCCGCGCTCGGCGTGGGTTTGGCCCTGGCGCTGCAGCCAGGAGCCTTCATCAACGTTTCTGACACCCAACCCCCGGTAACGACTCCCAGAAAAGAGGTGATGGATTCCTTCCTGGATCTTGTAAGGTGAGACATCTCTATCGCGGAGTGGGGTGAGACAGGCCTCCCGCTAGGAATATGGCAGTGGCCACGTGGACGGGAAAGGGCTTTCGGTCCACTAGAGTGAAGTGTCCCTTCTTAGGGTTGCTGTCCGGGGGCTCTGGTCACTAGAGAGAGGTCAAGCTTCTGGGGAGGAGGCTTTTATATCTAAGGGCCTGGGTGTATAAACAGAACCCCGCATGAAGATGACAGGGAAGAAGGCCTTGGAGAAGAAAGAGGAACACTTGGGATTCTTGTGGGATGTGTGGAGGTCTGTCTAGAGGCAGTAGACCCTGTGGGGGTGGGGAGCCTGAGGACCCCCGCCTGGACATGAAGCTAACCCGCCCAAGGGGTCCAAGGGCCTATGATAGGGGGCTTTTAGGATAAAGATTTGGGACAAATGTCAAGGGATTGAGACTCTTGGGTTAGGAGCTCCTGGAAGACCTGAGGGATGTGAAGAGCCCCCTCCTTCATGGCCCCCGGGCTGCCTACACCACGTGTCGCCCAGACACAGGCGCCTCCCTCCCTCCCAGTTCAGCTAGCCTGGCCACTTCCTGTTTCTGACTTCTAGGTCAGCCCTGCCACCCCTGAAGGGGAGCAGATTCAACTCCTGCTGCCCTCCACTCCCTGTGGGGTGACTGTGGGGTTGCCATGGCCTTTGCCTTTAAGGCTTCTGATTCATTGTCTCCAGATTGCGGACTTCCTGGAAGTTGGGGGAGGAAACTGAGAGTCATGGAGTAGGGTCTCTCCGCCCCAGGGGCATTAGTGTGCTGAGATGGGAGACTCCACAGAGTTGCTCTCCACCTACACAACGAGTGACAGCTCCTGGTGTGGCGAGATTAGATGGGTCCTGGCCCAGCCCCGGGCTGCTGGTGGGCACACCCACTCCAGGCTGTTTTTTTTTTTAAATTCACTTTATTATTATTACCCATGTATTTTTAGTGAAAGTGGGGATCGAATTCAAGACCTTGCACGTGCCAGGCAGGCACGGAACCACTGAGCTAGACCCCCCGGCCCAGGCTGTTTGTTTATAAGCACCAGCTCTATATACCCCTCGACAGACTAAAACAGCTGCAACTCATACTTGGCCAGCCACAGGCACCAACCTTCTGGCCAACAGACATGCAGCTGGACACAGGCACCCAGAGACCCTTAGACACGTGGCCTTACAGCAGCTGTTTTACACACACACACACACACACACACTCACACAGTGCA
Source organism: Petromus typicus (assembly GCA_004026965.1). Lineage (NCBI taxonomy): Eukaryota > Metazoa > Chordata > Mammalia > Rodentia > Petromuridae > Petromus > Petromus typicus. Next base: position 10,684 of record PVIR01041438.1, read on the forward strand.
CTAACACCCTTTAGCAGAGTGCTTGGTGATGCCACCTGCTGCAGATTTCTGGGCCACATGCACACCTGTCATGTCTGATCTTAGCCCTGGTGCTTGGGAGAGAGAGGAGGCAGGGAGTGAGGACCCCCTCAAGACAGTGGCTAGGTTCCAGTCCCAGCTGTCACTCTCTAGCTGGCCAACTTTGTCGCCCTGTGTGCTTTAGTTTTCCTGTCTGTGAAGTACAGTAAGTGTTTGTCCCAGGGATGTGGTGAGGAAGGAATGAGGCCGACAGCATGCCTGGCGCCCAAGAGGGCCTGGAACTGGTCAGCTGCTCTTACTTCCTCAGGGCAGGCACCACTGGCTGTGAGTGTATGTGCATATTCATGACGCACTCGTCACCCCCTGCTGTCCTCTCTTGGCCTCTCACTTCCACTTTCCAGCCCAGAACCTCCCAAATCACACCCATCCCCGCCCACCGGCTTTTTAGGACCAGCCCTTTTCTCAGGCCTGCAGGAAGTAGCTGATGCAAGATGGCCCAGGTGTTAAGTTTGCTGTATGGGTGGAGCCAAAGCCAGGGTGACCCTGCTGGGCCCCACAGCGTTCTATATTTCCAACCCACAATGCCCTGGGCCTGGAATACCAGCCTTCAGGGGCCAGAGGAGGCCAGCTTGAACCCCACACCCTGGAAAGGTGTGCAAACCATTCCAAGGGCGTGTCTGAACCCTGGCAGAACACGCGCGCATGTGTGTGTGTTGGGGGGGGTTCACATTTCACATTTGAGTACAGATAGGGCCTCAAAAATTCCTCCAGTCCCCTCCAGGAAGCTAATCCATCCCCTCCTGCACTCCTGCCCTTCCCCCATGAATGCATTTAATAACCTTCTTGTCTATTTCTACAGAAACATGTTTCCCTCCAACCTGGTTTCTGCAGCCTTCCGCTCAGTAAGTCCTCAGAGGTGTCCTCTGCGGGGGAGGGCAGGGAGGACAACAGTCCCTCGTAGACTTGTCACCAACTTCTGGGCCAAGCCTGGGAGAATGCACGTGGCCGCACATTACATGTGACATCGTAGGATTCTTGGGCAGCCCTCGAAACCCACCCCTGCCTTTCCCAGGGAGGAGCGGGAATATGAGTTTGGAGCTGCTGTGGGTTCATGTTCTAGCTGTGTGACAGGTGATCAGGCAAGTGGCTTTGCCGTGGAGCCTTGGTTTCCACCTCCACCAGTGAGGGTGCTAATAGCCCTATCTTGGTGAGGTTGCTAGTGGGGAAGTCTGTTTAGTGGATACTTAGGGCAGGCACATTGGCCTGGGGGGGACGAGGGGCTCTGTGACCGTTGACACTAATTCTTTCAACCCCACCTGCAGTACGACACTACCTATAAAGAGAGTTCTTTCAACGACACCAAGGCCCCAATGAAGGTGAGCATGAAGGGCAGGGGGATCCGGATCCTACCTTGTGGCTTCTGCCTTTGTCTCTGCCCCAGTCTTTACCTTCTGGGTCTTCTAATGGGTGTAGAGTCTGATTTAAACTCTTTAGTCTTTTGCCGGTTTTAGCCTATTCTACCCTCTAAATGCGTCTCACTTTGTCCTTGATTTTTTCCTTCCCATGCTTCTACCCTACTTTGGGGTCCTCCTTCCCTCCTCCCCACCCCCCAGTCCCAGGCCATGTTGCCCCCAACCTGGCAGCCAAAGGGATCTTTCCACAGTGCAAATCTGACTGGCTGTCCACCCTCTGGGGGTGTCCCATAACGTCCCCAGGAAAAAGCCTAGGCTGCTTTCCATAGTCTATGCACAAGAGTCCCTATGGGGGCAGACCCAGCCTCCCTCCTCCAGCCTCATTTCACAACTTCCCTGTCTAGCTTTTTCTCTAGCCACAGTGGGATTTTTTTGTTTCTTTTTTTTTTTTTTTAGGTTTTTTTGAGACAGGGTCTCGCTTTGTGGTTCAGGCTGGCCCTCAGCTCAGCCTCAAACTCACATCACAATCCTCCTGCCTCTGCCTCCCGAGTGCTGGGATTACAGGTGTGAGCCACCACGCCCGGCACTGTGGTATGTGGTACTGGTTGCTGCTGGGTGTGGGTCTCCACACCCAGTAT
>PVIR01041439.1:0-12643 GCA_004026965.1 Petromus typicus
GTCTTTGGGTGTCCTTGATCTTCCTTGTGCCTTGCCCATCCCCCCTGAGTGCAAGAATGGCCCCAGGGAGAGACCGTGAGTACTATCCAGGACCTGAGCAGCCACCAGTGGGAGCTGCTTGGGACTCCGCCACTGCTGTGCAGCAGCCTCAAAGCTCCAACACAAATGCACTGCAGGCATTTGCTGACCAACAGTGACAGGAAAAGATGAAACAGAAATTAAACACTGACAACCTTGTGAAATAGTCTAAGGTCAGTGAAGATAAATTTATCATCCAAATCTATAGATGACACTAAGAATCCAAATTAGGACATCAGTAAGTACAATGCTAAATGCTGTGTTGAAAGGCATTAGAGCTAAACATGAGTTTCTCAAATGACATTTGACCAATTAGGAAATCCTATCTGTGGGTGATATTAAATATGTCCAAGAAAAAATAAATAACTATGACCCAAAGTTAAAAAAAAAAAAAGCTGTGCTAAGTAAAATCAGATTCTAGAATAATTAATGTTTTCATTAAAAAAAATCAAGTCCTTAATTTCATAATTCTTTAGGATTTGTATTCTAAAAAAAAAAAAAACAACAATCAGCCATACCAGCTCAAGGACACCAGGCTAGAAAAGACCACAGAATCTATTTGCAGCCAAAGGGTTATTTGATTATATCTATACCTCTCCATGGCAGAGTAACAACATTTTATTTTAAAAAGTCTCCTTTCGGGGAATGTCAGAGTAAATGAGGAAGCAGGTCCAAGAGAGATTCTATCAAAATAAACCAATTCCAGTCAGATATCTACTCACTTATGAACCTAAATTTCCAAAATAATAACCATAGCTGTCACTTGTGTGGTGGTTGAAATTAAACCCAGCATCTCTGCATTTAGAGAAAGGCTTGTTTTCTTCACAGTATGATTTTGTAATTTAGCTAGTCTGCAAGGGCAGTGAGGACACAGGGCCTAGCACCGACATTATCTTGACTTCCTTATTTTTCATCCCTGAAATTTGTATCTCACTAAAATTTATATTTCCTACATAATGACTTTTTACCATTTTGTTTTTCTGGAGTCATATAGTAAGGAAACCAGTGATAGATGTTTCATCTTTGACAATCATTCTTTTCATTAATAATATCACATGTCTTTACTTATGCTATATATTACTTAATAAATGTTACCAAAATTATGTCTGAATTATGAAATTGTGACACATTTTAAGAACTGAAATACATAGATACATAGTAGGGATAAGCAGAGCACAATTAGCACAAGAAATAGTCTCTTATAAGGATATAACTTATAATCCATCGGATGACAAAAACAGAATGTAGCTTGGTCTATGGATTCTCAAAATTTATTTCTCAGGATAACTTCCTACAAATGTTTCTTGTTATAAACAAAAGTATTACACACGTCACCAATGGAATGGGCTGCTAACAGATTTCACCCTCATAATTGGGGGTGACCCTGAAATAAGTCTAGATATACATGTTAACCCCATTTATACTCCTAGTTCATCAGAGAGCCAAACGATATATACAATGCAGAAAAGTTACTCCGCCCCTTTCAGGAAAGAGGAATTTCTGGGTAGGGCTGGGGTAGAAAAAGAGATAATACTACAGAGGGGACAAAAGGACATTTAACTAGAAAGTATTCTCTTTGGGAATATAATCCTATTTGACTTTAAAGAGAATATAAGGACTTTTTCTTCTTTGAGCATGGTGAGCTTTTGACCTTTTCATAAAATTTACATAATTCAGCATGAAGGGAAACCCCTAGTCTGCAAGACAGAGGTGGACAGCTCAGCATTGACCTTGCAGAGATGCCAGGAAGCCTGTGCCCGCAGGGCCCTGGGTGCTCTTGACTGCACAGAGAGCACAGAGGCAGCCGTGTGATCTCTACACGAGAACCCTATAGAAATCCTACAGCACAACCTGGACAGCAGCCCAAGCAAAGGGACACTGACCTTGCCTTCTTTCCTCACGGCTAGGCCAGACCTCCAGGAGCTGCAGAAGAGAGGCTTGTCACAGACAGAAGGCACCATCAGCCCCATGATACACAGTGTTTTTCCTGAGAGAAGCCACCCATACAAGACACTGTGCCTCTCAAAGGGGCTACTTCCTTTCTAGGGCTGGATCTCCCCGGATTTATACATTTCACATGATGCACAAAATTAAGTAAATTCCACCATGACTCTGAGACAGGCAAAGATGGGAGTGGGGGAACGGTGAAGGAAAGGAATTAGTAAGTGCTGAGCTCTTGTTACACCCCTGGCATTGTGCCCCATGTTTCTATATATCATGTTTAATATATCATAGTCTCAGACAATCTCGATGGTCTTTGGGTGTGTCCCTCAGTATTACTCCTCAAGGTCTGTTAGTGATATTTAGAAGGGGAACATTTCAGGAGAATTGGGATGACAGGCGACCAGGAAGGTGAGAGCCCTGTGACTGCACTACTTGAATTTTACATAAAGGAAGAGAGACTGGCGCTAACGTGCTCGCTGTCTCACCACGTGATGCCCTCTATCACATTAAGAGGCAGCAGAAGACCCTTGTCACACATCAGCACCATGTTTTGCGCTTCCTCACTTTAAGAATCATGAACTAAATGTCTATATCTCACAAATGACTGACTCTGCTGTGTTCAGTTACAGTACAAAATATGGACCGTCACCCTTCAATTTAGGGAATAGATTTCCCATTTACAGATGCAGGAAATGGAACCCGGAAGCCAGGTGGACTGAGCTGTGAATCAGAGTGGAAAGTCACCAGATTTAGTGCTCAGATCCAGGCTTCAAGGCTGATATTCTTTTGGTGCACTTTCAATTGTAGAACTAAAAAACATAAATAACCAGGCTTCTAAGTAATGATTTAAAATGAAGTATCAAAATCTGTGTCATAAAAAAATTACAAAATGCCTCCTCCACTGCTCTTATTGTCTGTGCCATTAACATCAAACCTGTTCTGCTGAAGTAATCAACCAGGATGCAATTACACTACCACTGCCCAGTGCATCAAACGAGGCGCACCACAGGGCTGGGCAAGAAAGCGACTCTGCTTCTAAATGAGTGGAGCTGGCTTACCTGGCATGGAAAGCAAGTACATTATTCCTCAAATAAATACATTGGAGAACATTATCAAGAGTCCACCAAAACTGCCAAAGATGTTCCTTCATTTAAAAATCATCTTACCAGGCTGGTGATTTCAACCTTGCAAAGGAAAGCAAGCTATTTTAGTCAAAGATACAGCTTTCATTGTTTTTGCCATATGTGGAATCAATCTGACTCCAAGTAAAGTTTGCAAAACTGTTGTTTTTTAATACATAATTCTTTTTAAATTTTTCACAAAAAAATTATAGTACCATATGTCTAAACCAAGGTAAATTAAGTGCATCAACACACTGCAATGTACATATGAAATTGTGCATGAATAAATCAAATACGAAGATAGTAAGCACTTCCTCCTACTCAGTGCCTCATAGGTAAAGATCTTGGCAAAAGAGGTCTGGTAATAAAACAATTAGACATATTAGGACCAGGGAAAGGCAAAATTAAATCCATCTATTAATTTTCTTTTTTTTGAGACAGGGTTTCACTTTTGTAGCTCAGGCTGGCGCTGAGCTTAGCCTTGAATTCACAACAATCCTTCTGCCTCTGAGTCCCAAGTGCCGGGATTACAGGTGTGAGTCACCACGCCTGGCAGTGTAGTATGTGGTTCTGATTGCTGGTGGGTGTTAGTCACCACATACAGCATTGTTGTATGTGATTTCTGGGGATTGAACCTAGACCCTTATGCTTGCAAGGCAGGTGCCAAAACCACGATCTAAAACCTTGGCTCTCCATCTAATAATTCTTACAAAGACAGAAAAGAAGATATTCTAGAATAAATTCCAAAAATCAACTCTGCAAACTGGAAGAAATTCTGAAATAATGATAGTGAAGGAAAAGAAAGATGTAGCCAAGTCTATTTCTACTGCCACCAGTCAAGTTTTCATAATATTTTCTATTAGTCACCAAATGTGTCTGTGTAGGGCAAACCATCATACTGGCTTATGCTTTACTTAATGAGAATTAAAATTCTCCTAACATTAAAGTAAATTCCTGGGCCACTGATTTAGCTCAACAGTGCTGCTGCCTCTTCAAAGACAAGGTCATGAGTTTGATCCCTGGTTCCACAAAAAATAAATAAGTCAAAAAATACAGTGAATCTTTATCGTACCAAGTGTTCCTAGCTCTACATTTCAGCACTAACATCTTCTATTTTATTTCATCCTGCTAGTTTGTTCCATTATTCTCAAAGGAAGCTCTCAGCTGTCACTGCAAATCTATTACAGTACTTAAATCCAAGTTTTTATTATTTTTATCATTTATCTTCCTTATTTATCTTTTAGATAACCAATCATTTATCTTTCAGATAACCAATAAAAATGTTGACTTTACAGGATTCAACAGCAAGGCTGTTACCAAAGTTTTCCCTCCTAAGAAAATGTGGTTTGAAGACAGCTAACATATAGCTCGGATTTTTCCTGACTTAGCTCACAGACACAAAGTGCAGCTTCTATATCTGGGAGAGCTTCCTAGCCTACAAGTCTGGGGCTCGCCTAAAAACAAAATGATTATATCTTTTAGCATCTAATTTCACAAGATTCCTCTTTCTGAATAGCCATATTTTTTCCCCACTTCAGTTGAATTCACATCTAACAACTACACACATCCTTCTCTCTCAAGTGATTTCATGAAAGCAAATTATGTGACAGCCATTAGAGGTTAAAATACAGATACACCATAACAGCTCATGGGTACCGTACTCACTGTTCACAGATCCATGGCCTGTCCCTTGTCCTTACCCTCAGATCTTTCAGAGTTGTTCTCCACTCTCCAGATGCCTTTCCATGTCTTCAGGGCTCCTCCGAGTCCCTCTTACCAACTTTCTGCTTCTATTCTTTCTCACCCACCCCGAGCTCCATCTTCTTGCTGCCTTCCACTTTGGGAAGCATGTTTCTTCCCATAGCTTTGCCATCCCCTTCAGCTACAATTAGCTCATCAATATCAGGTGTCACTGGCATTAATTACCCTCTAAACTCAAATTCCCAACTTGACAGTCTGGCAGAGACTCCTATCTTTCCATAGGTAAAAGAATTTTCATTTAATATAATCAGACTCAATCATCAAACCCAGTACTGATCTGATTCTTAGACAGGTTTTAACTGATCTGCAGAGTCAAAATACTTCTATTTTTTCCTGTGATTGTGCTTCAATTAAATTGTATTTTTGTGGTAGAACACATGACTCCCCCCAAACCACACTGGGTCCACATCCACACTAGGTCACAGGCAGAGAAGAAGTGTGAAGTAAAAAGAGAGGCTAATACTTACTGCTTTGTTTATCCAATCTAACTTTAAACAGGACTGGATTCATCTATAAAGTAGAAAAATGATATCCATGTATAAGGACGCAGTGAATTCAATGGGAAACTGATGGAAACAAACTAGTACAGAGAAGATGCTCAAAAAAGGATACCACCAGAAACGATGTGTTTGTTCTGAATCTCCAAAAAGCAGAGGTAATATCTCCACTGTACAGAGCTCACTTGTTATAACAGTACTAAGTAGCACCTGTCCAGCTGTTCACGAGGGGTGTCCACGTGAAAACTGAAACGCTTTTCTTTACAACTAAAGCATCAAACCAGACGGTGATTTTAGAATAAGACAACCAACAGAATCACTGTTCACATCTTCTGGCTTTTCCCTCCTTAAAACCACCATCTGTCTGACTCCACAAGAGAAACAACATAAATAAACCAAGACTCTTCTGACTGCGGGCTTCAGCAAAGTCCACTGACATCTCTGTAGACACATGAGAACATGACAGCTTCTCAAAGGGCATTTGTTTCATTGTACGATGATTTTAAGGAGTAAACAGCATTTTCTAGGCAAGAATTAAATGCTCCTTTGCCATTTGCAGTACTTTGTATTACTTAATGCCTTAATAAGAGGTATTCAATGAACAGCTCAAAAATGCTCCTTTTTCTAATCAACTCTTTACTCTGCCTCTTCTTACAATGAAATAAAGTCATTCCTCAGTCATATTGGGGAGACAGAAGCCTAACAGACACCAAAATCTACAGATGCTTACATACTTTATGTCATACGGCATAATTGTTGCCAACAGTTTATGCATATCCTACCATACACTTCACATCACCTCTAGATCACTTATAATTCCTCATAAGATGTTAATACTATGGAAAATTGTTATACCACATTTCTATTGGGATAAGGACCAGAAAAAAGTCTGTTCATAGTCCATACAGACTCATTCCTCCAAATTCATTTTAAAATGAAAGATAATATTTATTATTTAGAGATAAAGATCCTTTGACATAGGCTGCAGATCAGGAGGATCAAAACTGAATATAGATATCATTTTAAAAATAAAAAGAGTACCTCATATATAAACCTATGATATGGCCTATATCTGTAATCATAAGTTATAGTTTTTAAAGGTTATTTTTAAGAAATAAATTTGTACAGCCTATAAAATTAGTTTTAAAACCCAGAAAGAAAAAATAAGATAGATATAGCTGACAAATATAAAAAGCAAACCCAATGAAGCAGAAAAAAAAAAATCACATGAATAATAACATATATGTGTGTGTACATATGTGAATGGAGAGATGGATGGCTATCTGTGCTATGTGAACATGGTTTTTCTGCTATGTCTAAAAACTATTTGAAAGATTTTTACTGGTCCCTTGTCTCCAGTAGCATGGTAAATCTCATCCACAGGAAGTAGTTTGCATCCTAGTCCAACTGCTTAGAAGAGTGATTAAGTTTAGATCTTTCTCCCCTGACAAGTTGTCTTTGCTTAGAGAGCTAAATTCTTCCATCCTAAAACTTCTATGCACTGGTCCTTCGTCTGCATTGAGGATCCACGCAGAAGACATCTGCTTCCTTTATCCTCTCTAGGCTTTTAGGAATCTAAGTAAGACAATATCCACCTAATTCTTCAAATACGACTTTTTATTATTATGGTTGGTTGGCTGATGAATAAAAGGCTGTAAGAATTGTGAGCCTGAAAAAGATCTCTCTTATTCAAGATCTGCACAGAGAAAGCCAATGGGTTATTTAGCTCTACACTGAACCTCTGCTCTGGTCTTCCCTCTGGGATATCCTTACAAGGCATACATACAGAAAAGAAAAAGTAGCCACTGTGTCCTCTCTCCCCTTGAAAAAGATATCTAGGAAACAGTTATTCTCCGCCTTTTGGCTCAGATCAAGTCCAGATACTTTTAATTTGCAGTTGGTTCACAGAAATCTATGGATATAAATGGACAACACTGTTCCACTGAACTTTTCTATACCTCTTAACTCTATGCCAAGAAAAACGTAAGCCAGGAGCTGCAGCCAGAATTAGTAAACCATAAATGCTTTGGTTTCACCAGACTCGAAGTCCTATTTTGGAGCACTTCATGCTTTGTTGTTTTCTCCGAGGTATAACAAAGAGAGGGGGAAACCTCAGAAATAAACTTGGACCTGTTTACAGAAGAACAATGTAGAACATTTATTAGACTTTAATATTAAAATCAGCGAACTCCTGATCAATATTATAATAATGGATCTATTGATAGACTGTCATATTGTGCTAGAGAATAGCATAGAACTGGATGACACCGCAGTTTGTACAGAATGCAAACCAGCAGATCACACACAGGCCACGTGTGGCTCAGACACATTTTTAAAATTAGGAACACTTCACAGGAAAAAGCTCAACACTTCTGTTTTTTTCTTGGAAAATCACAATTTTAGAGCTGGGAAACAACACCTGGCTCCAGGAGAACAGGGCCTGCCCTCCTCCAGAGGGTTCGCCTGTGGCCGAGGCTCCAGTCCACGCTCCCACTCCACTGCCCGTCTTGTCAGGCCTGCTCAGCTCCCTTCTCTCACCTGCCAAATCCCTGAGCACACTGTACACACAGTTTTTTCTAAAGGCAAAACGCACAGATCCAGAAAAAGCTTCCCCACTACTAGCTCTGTATCCCTAAGCTTTATCTTGAGGATAATTCCTTGACCTCATGGTTATTATGATTATGAAAAGAAATTAATGAAAACTGGTTTGTAAACTACAATGTAAAATGTTCATCATTGTTATTCATCTCCCAGCACTCTGTGAGTTGCATAAATCCCCTTTTCCTATCTCAGTTATAACTTGGCTTCCTTGTTCTTCATATTATATCCCATATGACACAGTTTAAAATCTAAATTAAAAATATAGCCTTTACATTATTAAATAAGTAGAAAAGATGAACAAATATCAAAAGGAAAAATGAACTGTTTAATGACAGTGAATCTTTGCTAAGTCATTTCTATTTGTGATGAAGCATCAAATCAATGCAAAGTGTAATTAATTATTGGACCGCTGATGACTTCAAGAGCTGCGCTGCAAGTTTACCCACTAGGAAATGAAGGCCTCAGAACAAAATTGGCAGCCAGGCTCCTAAAGGGTCCCATGAAATACAGGCTCTACCTTCTTGTGGCCTCTATTAGTGTTTTAGTAAAGGATCCAGTACATCAGTGGGAAAATGTACATTTAAGATGAGCTCTAAAACCTTAGAAGGGACTATTAAGTCATTGCACCTATTTATATCTACAGTAGCTCCACCAATATTTGGATATAGCTCAAATCAACAAGAGGTTTGAAAGCAAAAATATTCTCAGAAGTGAGCAAAGGTGGGGAGAATTACAATTTAGTAACAAGGCAGGAGGTACAGAAAATGTGAGGGCAGAAGCACGCCATGAATGCTAACTTGTTTCTTAGGAATTCACAGATGTGTCCTCTTGTCCTGGTCAATTTACAACTGAAAATCACCTGGTGTAAAGGAGCCACAATAAAATCACCTGCTTTTAATTGTCAAGCTTATCATGTCTAAGCCAACTGTGAATCAGAACTGCAAACAGGGGAAGAAGGGATTTGAATTGGAATCAGCATTCTTTAGAAGATCACCAGAATATGATAATTTATGATTCAAGACACAATCTGTTGAAAAATTCATCTGACGAAACCTTTTTAAAGCATACCGTATAGTGCAATTACGGCTCTTGTGGAAGTTGAATGAAACCACAGCCTAAAAACAAATTCACGAATGACAAATCGCCACAAGGTCCTCTGTGCATATTTCATTTTAAAAATCAAAATACATAACAGCATCGTTTAAGAAACCTGTTCTTTCAATCGATGTCCCAAGACGGATGTTTAAGCAAATCTCCTTGGCAACCAGGGAACATAGTGCACACTGGGGTGGGGGAGCAACTCTGGGGCTGGCAGACGAGTAACCCGTGTAGTAATTGCTGGTAGAGGCTGCGGGCTCCTAAAATTTCACCTCCAGCTTCCCACCCCTGTGGCACACCGGCACCTCCCACCCTGTCCCTCGGGACTGCAGGCACCACCATGAACAGGTTTCGAGGAGAGGGTCTAGCTTACCCGGAGGGGTGAACGGTCTGCTTGGCTTTGTACCCGAGGCAGCAGCACAGGCACCGGGCTCTCCCGATGCACAATGGCTCAGCTTCGCCCCAGCAGCCGGCCGGGTAAAAACAAACTGCAGCAGCCACGCTCCGCCGGCTCGGGCTGCGGTAGTAGAAACCAAGCGCGCCAGCGTCCGTGTCTGAGTGTGTGTGTGTGTGTGTGTGTGTGTGCGTGTGTGAGTGTGTGAGAGTGTGTCTGTGCGCGCTAACCGCGCGCGCCCGGCCTCCTCGCCCCAGACAGGCTCTCTAGTAAATAAAAAGCGCCAGCCGGCTCTGCAGGTGGCTCAGGCGGCTGCTGCGCCCGGCTGCCGCGTCCGCCCCACACGCACCCAGACGGCCCCTGGGCGGGTCCCGACGCGGCGGCCCCGCCCCTCCGCAGCCCCGCGCCCCCGTGCGCCCAGCCGAACCCGCGCGCGCCCGCGCTCCTCCGGAAGTCCCCGCCCGCTCCCGCCCCGCTCGCTCCCCGCCACCTGGCTGCCGGCCGCTGAGTCACAGGCGGTAGCTGCAGCTGCGCCGCCGGCCGCGACGGACTCTGCAGAGCCAGCCTGCTCGCCCAGACTCCCTGGCGGGGCCGGCGAGCTGTCCGTGCCAGCAGCTTCAGTGACTCCCCGCGGTGGGGAGCGAGGGCTCTGGGCTTCCCTCTCGCTGAGGGACCGGACTCCTCAAGTCCAAGTGGCCTTTATGCCTTGTGGCCCGATGGCCTTGGGGTAACTATATTTTCTGGAAACTACTGCAACAAATTCAAGGTAACTCAAAAATAACAGAGTCCAGCCCAGTGGTGGACAGAAGTCCGGAGCCTGTAGAATGAGAAAGGTATCTGTTCTACAGTAACTCAGCCCTGAAACGCTGGACAGCCACAGCGCACCTTAAATTCCAAGGCCGCAAGATAAATACTATCTCAAGTACCATGATGGTCTTTCTCCTTAAGAAAATAGCTTTAAAAAACAGTGCTTCCTAAAAGCATTTTTTTTTAAGAATAGTACTTATGTGTTAAAAAAATTGTTTTTTAATTTAGCCCTTGGATTAACCAACAACAAATGCTGTCGAGGCTACAGGAGAAAGAAATCCTTCTCCCCTTGGTGCACGCAAAGCATCCAATCACAGCAGCCTTTTCCCATAGCCAGTGAGGAGCTTCCATGTCGCAAGCGCTGTGGAGATTCTTCAAAAATACTAGGATTAGAAGTTCCATTTTACTCACTATTTCCCTGCCAAGTTTATACATGAAAAAATTCAGAGATTCAGATCTCAGTGACATATGTGCACCCATGTTTACAGCAGCTTAGTTTATGAGAGCTAAATCTTGGAAACAACCCAAATGCCCATCAACTGGAGACTGGATAAAGATGTGTTTTTGTTTGTTTTTTTTAATAAAATGGAATATTATTTGGCCATAAAGAATGACAAGTTTGAGTCATTTAAACTGAAGATATAAATGAGTATTACATGTATGATAGAGATTGTGAAATAGAAAATATTGAAAGGGAAAAAGAGCGTCGGGGTAAGTAAAGAAGGGAAAGAAAATATTTGATGGTTAAAAAGAAACAAAGCTTATATCTATAGGGGTCAGGAGGTTTTAGGGTGGGCAGGGGAATCGGAAAAATGAGACGTCATGTCATGTACTGGTAGAAATTCTCAATGATTGTGATCATGATGTATATATAAAATGTACCAATAAAATAATTTTTTTTAATTTTGTAGCTCTTAGAAGGTGGTAGGCAATGTTATTTGATGAACTGAAGAAAAAAGGGGGGAAAAAGGTACGGGTCTGTTGGTTGTAAACAACAGAAAGCTATGTCATTTAATATAAAGAAAAAGAATGTAATAAAAGGATATCAGGTCGGAGGGCTGCTTAGATACCTAGCGTAGGAAGTCATCCAGAGTTAGGATAACCGCAGAGGGCACAGAGCAGTGAGATGGGATAGTCCGGAGGAGTGCTATGACTTGATGTCTCTATTGCCTGAATAAATGGGCCCCGGTCTGTTCCTCTTTATACTGTATTCCAATGCAGATTGACAGTGCTTGCAGTTGTGCTACCTCGGCACCTCAGCCTGTGGGTTGGCGAGGCTAAGGCAGTACCCGGAGTGCAGCCCTGGAAGAGAGAAAAATGGACAGGGGGGAGCTGAAAAATGCCTTGACAGCAGACTCAGTTAGCAAGATTCCTGTAACAATGGCATCTTGGAGATCCGTGAGATCTTGCGCTAAGGAAACTTCATTCTTTGGTGTTTCGTAGAGCATAGAACACTTTTTTACTTTTCATCTTACCTTTTACACTTCTGAGTGGTGTTTCGGAGCAGTTTTTGTAGAATCTTTTATTTCCATATGTCAGCAGCCCATCCATGGTCCAAAGTATAAAAGCATAGAATAAACCTAATATTATAAACTTTTACACAATCTGCATTTGAATAGAAAAATTTAGAGTTGAAATCATCTCTAGACAAATTTGAAAGTGCATCACAATGAATAACTATATCCCAGCTTCATATTTACCTTCAGAGCAACCAATCACAGCAGCCTTTTCCCACAGCAAGTGAGGAGGTTCCATGTTGCTCTGAAAACTTGTGTTGAGATTTTCTGTCACATTAAGTCACTGGGGGACCCACAGGAACCTCAGGCAGCACCCTTACAGCAGCACAAGGGACAGAGCCTGCCTGCCTCCATGCAGACCGCAGAAGCATGCCTGGGAACAGTGTGTAAGTGCCCAGCCAAGCCTGCCAGAACTTCAGGCAGTGCCATTACAAGTGATACAACGGCCAGAGCCTGCCTGCCCTCATGTCGACTGCAGGAGTGCATCCAGGGACATTCCAGGTAAAGGGTACACAGCAGAGTACGCTGGAACCTCTGGCTGGGCCATACAGGGACACGCAGGGCTGAAGCGCACCCAGGGACAGTGTATAGGTACATAACGGAGCCAGCCAGAACCTACAGGGGTACCATTAGACACTGCTCATGGGGCTAGGGCCTGCCTGCCTTCAAGCCAACTGCTCTGAGTGCACCCAGGGACATTCCAGGTAAAGGATACGCAGAGGAGTCCTCTTAAACCTCACACAGGACCTTTAGACTCAGAGAAACAGGGCTGGGGCTGCCTGCCTCCACGCTGACCACACTGAACACAACCAGTGACACTCTAGA
>PVIR01041440.1:0-12672 GCA_004026965.1 Petromus typicus
AGACTGTGAAGACTCCATTATCTATGGACTCTATAAAAATTATTGTCTAAATCAGTTTAGCCAATCCTAAATCGAAGTGGAAAATGTCCAGATAATTTATGGAAGTTGTTTTTCACCTATAAATCAGTGAAAACTTATTATATAGCTCCCCTCATTTATATTTCAAAATCCAAAAGCTGTCAAGTTTTTATAATTCTTTATGCAAGCATTTTTGTAACAAAGAAGGGAAACATCACAGGTAATGTATGGCCTATGAATTTCAGTGTTCTGTATAAAAAAATGTATTTTCAATACCAATGTTTATACTAAATTGATACATATGTTCAGAATATTATTACATATCATACATATGATATATATTTCTGGAAATCAGTTTTTACTGAACATAATTTTTATCAAATTATGCCCATTGAGTTTTCATTTTCCAAAATAACAAGAAGAAAAAGAATGTCTTTTTATTTAAAGGAATAATAGCAAGTTAAGACTTACTAGAAAGAATTAGATTTGTATATATATATATATATATATATATATATATATATATATATATATACCATATATATATATGGTATATAAGAATGAAAGAATACAATATCCAAAACAAGAAAGATTTTGTTAAATTATAAAATTAAGTTCTGCCTATGTTTCTATTAAGCTATGCCTATTGTCAAGTAAAATTGTTCTTGTAAATATTCTAACCAAATTGAAGTCATTAAAGATTGAGAGTCTCATGTTCAACATCAACAGTAGATTTGTCTTAAATGTATATGTCGAAGAGAACAACAGAGGACTCAGGCAATACATTCAGGTGCCAAACACAAAGCAAGCACAAAGCAGCAAAGCATTTTTCCTGCTACAGAACCATAAACTAAAATATTATTTTCTCTTTCATTGTCAAGGCTATTAATTGGTACTAAAATAATATCTGTGACAAAGGACTTACTACAGATAGACCTTGTGAAAAAGAACTATTTGAAAGTGTGGCTAAAACATAAGAAACGAAATGATTTCTGTAAACTGAGGCCCATGTTGCCATCACAGAACTGAGGGACATAAAAGTGGCTTCAGTCCTGCCTAAACCCCACCTTCATTCTGCTGTTTGGTTTTGCAAATCCATAGAAGTTATACAGAGAAAAGGCAAAAGTTAATGAGAAAAAATGTAGAAGGGGGGGGATTGTCAGTCTAGATAAAGAGATTGTTATTCTAGAGAATTCAATACAAAGTCTTAGTGTCAGAGGAGTCTCAGTGAACCCTCCTGACAGGCACCAGGACTGCACCTGCACAACAGCACTTTAGGTTTCTATGTTCACACCCCTTCAGGAAGTCTCTCTCACCATCTCTACTAGAGTTCAAGTGCCTACCTTTTAGTTAAAACCAATAATTCCTTAGCAAATCTCTGGTGAAAAGCATTTCCAATAAACTTCATATTCTTCCATAACCTTCAATATGTATCAACACAGAGATGGCAAATGGCAGGTAGTCAATAAATGTCAGCTAAATGGCCAAGTGGAGAATTCATTTGCACTGATATTAAGCAAAATAATATTAACTGTAGAAGAGTAGGATATATTAAAAAGCATAGGCTTTTCACATGAAAATATTTAACACATAATATTTAAATGCTTCAAGGAAAATTATAATGGTAAATGTGAAAAAAATAAAACTTTGTTCTAGAGATGCTAGCAGTAATTACATTCTGTCTAAGTTTTTTCTGATTTATTTGGTAATATATAATTTAATAAATTATTTAACAGAGCTTCTGTGTTTTAAATTTTAAGACAATATTTCAAATCACCCACCTAAAGTATGCATGTCTAAGAACTTCCATTACATTAGCTGTACTGTATTATCCCTGAGTTAAAAAGGAAGAAAGAAGTTTCAGAGCTGTTAGTCTGGAGTTTTCCAAAGGGGTCACTAAAGGTCAAAATCATCCTCAGCAATACCATGCCAACAAGAAGGAGGTGAACAGAGCTCAAATACTATACCAGAAAGAGTCCAGGAAGAGGGTAAGTGTTCTTATGAGGGTAGAAAAGTAGATATTTCATGTCAATGGAGCTAACACATTAGGAAGACTCCTTTCAAAAGACTGGGTATAACCCAGCTCCAGGGACAGCAGCCACAATTAAGCTTCAAACTTTGTCCTAGGGACCAGGGATTTAGCTCAGTGGTTCCAGTGCTTGTCTTACAAGCACAAAGACCCAGGTTGTATCCCCCGGTAACCATATATAATACTGGATGTGGAGACTCACACCCAGCAGCAATCAGTACCACATACCACAGAGCCAGGTGTAGTGGCTCACACCTGTAATCCCAGCAGTCAGGAGGCAGAGGCAGGAGGATTGCTGTGATGTGAGTTGGAGACTGAGCTCAGGGCCAGCCTGAACTACAAAGCGAGACCCTGTCTCAAAAGATAAAACTAAAAAAAAAAAAAAAAAAAAAAAACTTTGTCCTAACCAATTCCAACAGACCTGAATCTAGAGCAGTGGTCCAGGAGTCTGAGCCAACCAGGAGCTCTGACCAGTCAGACAGCAGTGAAGACAGTCTTCAGTGTGCCCACTTGAACCTACAGTGTGGAGGCCAAGGGCCCAGTAATTACCAGATTCCAGCAGAGTCTCAGCCATACAACTGGTAAAGAATCTAATTATTCACTCATTCATTACAAATGTCAAGAAAGACTTTGTCAGGAGGAACCTATCAAGACAGAAGTGGGGGCCAGTGACAGAGTCTGCACTCTGGGAAGACTGAGGGCAGCTCCAAACACAACATGAAGAAATGGAAAGGTAAGGAAAAGGAGCAGTGGGTGGGACAATGAACGGACTGTTATGTTTAGTCCATAATCGGATGGTTCCAAAGCAGAGTGGAACTGGACAGAGAAACATCACAAAGGGGCAATAGTTCATTTCTCCCAGATGGTAGCAAAATCCACTAGTGATCTAAACAGTCTTCTCACCCCTTTTATTCTACTGAGACTACTTAGGGAGGACAGCACTCACACCCTTTTTCCTAGTATCTCAGGCCTACCATTGCACACTCTAGACACAGTCTCCTCTGAAGAGACCCCATCTAAGACCACATGGGACTCTCAAGGGACATATTAATGTGGCTAAAATTTGGCCGGGAGGAGAATCAGTACCACCTTCTCTTTGTGAGCTGCTTGGCATGATGTCTTGTCTCAGCAGTCATTGAGAGAGCCCCAAAGAGTCAAACTCCAGTACAGCCTGTCTCTGCCCCATCCCCTCAAATTCTCTCCCCATTTTTGGAAAGAAGAAAAAGTGAAGCAGGACAAGAAAAGGAAGAATATCATTGCTTGTTAAAAACACTATTATAATCTACTTCTTATAAGAGTGGAGAAAGTTGTCTGGCTAAATAATCAGAATTGGGGTTCAATATATTCCATGTCAGCATATGACATTATCCTAAAGTCAATTTTAATGAGGAACTATTGGCATCTAAAATATTCGATATGCAGTTATATTTCCTGCTTAGCTTATTTTTAAATTGACACATAAACAATTCCCTTTACTCCCATTTTGATCCTTTAATAGCTTTTCATTTGCTATAAATGTCTCCGAAACTACAATATTAAATGTGTGAAAGCTGATACCTACAAACTTGACGGGGAAAAAGCTGAGCTTTTTTAAAACATGAGAAGGAAAGAAGATTGCCATGGTCTCCAAGTCTCAGAAATCTTCCATTTGCAGAGAGGTGAGTTAATGATCACTTTCGATCTCAGCTGGAACATTCTAGTACTTGTGATTCATTATGCAGGCAATTACCAGTAATAAGAAGTTTCACCAGAAACACAGCAACTACTTTTCAAGACTATTCTAAATTATAACAGCAATAGTTACCTGTCAGGAAATTACTAATAGATGAGTAGCAACAGGAATATATTAACAAGCAGAGTTTAAAGATGAGAGAATTTTATCAAGTTCATTCTTTGTTACATTCTGAGCAAAAAAAAATCAATATTCTGTGCAAAGAGAGACAAATGGATCAACAATGGTGATTATGGTACATGCTGTTCTGACTCACATGTTATTAACCCATGGATTTATTAGTGTGATTTGGAACAGCATCTACTGCCCGTGCAGGAAATAGTTTAATTTTAAGTTTAAGGTACAGGAAACTACCTCCACAGTGTTCTGTTTTCTTCCCAGTGTTATACTGCCCTCTTCTGGAAACAAGCCTGGACCCCCTCATCCTTTGATCCTGATTTTTACAAATTTGTTTCAGTCTTCTTACCAGAAATCTGAGGAAAATAGAAAAGGTTTTGAAAGTTGCAAGAGAGCAAATACCATATATGAAAGTATAATCCCTAAAATGCACTTACCCGTGTACTTAGGAAAGATACCATCTACATTTATAAAAGATATGTGGTTACCAGAGTTCTGAACTCTACCAAGTCTATCACTATTATTAAGTCTATATAACTAAGCAGCCAGCAACATAGAAAGTCTTTTCAGTGTGTTTATATTGCAATGAAGAAGTCTAACATGTTATACTCTTCCTACCAGATCAATTTCAAAGAGTGTAAAGTAGAAACGCCGCCCCAGCTGACTCCCAAAACAGCAATATTTGGAGTCTGAAATATGTACATTTGCCAGCAAGTCATCAAGTATGTACATCATGTGTGGTGTATGTAGACAGGAAATCATAATGAAAATAGAGTGAGGAGAAAGCATACGGACATATCTGCTTTAGCTCTTCTTGTATGATATATGAACTTATTATCATAAACCATAAGATGCAATGAATGCATCAATCACTTAAGCAGCTCAGATATTACACACAATGTGCTGCTTATGCCATAAAATAAAATAAAGCTATTAATTTCTTTGCCTCAGTCAATGAAGCAAAACCATGAAAATGAATTGTCATTGTAAACACTTGCTAATATCACTCCTCTGATATTTATTAAAATATGTGAGGATGGCAAGTCTAAACATGTGAACTCTTGATTTTTCCCCACACAGCAGTTGGCCTCAGTTGATTCCCCCTCACTGAGGTTTTTTCATTTCATAAATCTAACATGAGAAGCTTAACTCTAGAAGGAAAAGAAAAAATTGCCACAGTCCAATTCTGCTATTTATGATGTATATAAATCTAAGTCATTTCAGCTTCATTTGTTCATGTAAGATAAAGAAAAAGTACTATTGATTCCCACATGTCTGACCCAGTGCTATTTCCCTTCAGGTTTAATGAAACAGGCATTTTCCTGCATTATAATCACCCTCCTCAATAGCAATGCATTCACTGAGATACTCTGAAAGTTGCTAAGGTTTATAGCTCTTTTACTAATACTGTGATGAATGTTTGGTGTGGCATAATGAAATAGTACACAAATTATAATTTTACCTTGTGCTTTGCATAATTATAATTACTTCCCTTAGGAGCACAGGAGGGCCTTTCGTCAATTTGCTGTCCCTTATTGTTTTCAAATGAAGCAATAAACAATTTTGAGATGAAAGACTTGAGTGAAGAGTTTTTAAATCACCAAAGTGCAGAAGCTAAACATAACAACAGCAGCAACAGCATTTGAAAATAGATAAACACAGGTGGATAGCCAGGTATCTATGACTAGTGTGCCTTTTAGAAAGTAAGTTTTTATAAAATTTAGTTTAGGACTAAATGTTCAATAACAGCAGTAAGAGCTGCTTGTAACTAAAGAGTCTTTATATGTGCTAACTTTTACTGTAGCAACTTAATATACATTATCATATTTAATCCAAAACATCCTGTTGGGGCAAATATTGCTATTGTCCCAATGTTTTAGACAAAGAAAACAAAGTGAGCAAATTTGTTTGAAGAGCAACAAGGTTTTGCAAAAGGAACCAAGAATATTCATCATTTAGATTTGCCTCTTACTCTATCTCAGTGGGTGCATGTCTACCTCTTGGAATCATAAGGAAAAAGTAGAAATGCTAATATTCTAAGTACAGATGGTTGCAGATTTATAATGGCTGAAGCTACCAACTTTAACTGTATAGTGCTGTGAAAGTGACACACACTAAGTAAAAGCTTTTCTTCACATTGTAAGTTCCATCTTTTCCCAGTATGATCTTGCAATGCTGGACAGCAGCTCATGGACCACAGCTGCACAATCACACAGGCCATCATAGGCCCGATCAGTGTCATTCACAGTGTGTATGCTATGTAGCTGTGATACTTGGTGTGTTGGGCATAGGAAATGTATTTTCAACTTAGGACAAGCTTATCAGAATGTAATACCATTGTAAAGGGAGCTGTGTCTGAGACATCAAAGGCATATGCTTACAGAAATGAGTACTTTTCCAGGACATCAGTCAATTGCCTCAAACATCTGAGGCACTTGTCAACCTCAGCCACCTCTGCAGTAAGTCTGAGTAAGAGGAAGAAAACTGTAGCCACCCTAGGACAAGTGAAAGAACTCTTGAGCTGTAAAACCAATATAACTTATGTAAGCACTTCCTAATCTCATGGGGAAGAGTTGAGGGGTGGAGTTCTTCTGGAAAAGATATAAAACAAAAAATTTAAACACCATTTGGCTTCTTTTATTGTGATCTGTCCTAATTGCTCATGTGGGAAATAATGCTTCAGTCAAAACTATCATCATCCTGCCATTTGAAAATATGACCCACACAAAAGGAGATAAGAAGCACACATTAAATGTCCAGTGAACCTTTCAGACAAAGTGGAACTGTTCCTTTGGTCACATACATGATAATCTAGAAGAAAGATAATCCTCTAAGCATCAAAAGAATAGGCACTGCTCAAGGAGGATACCTCTCAACTGGTGACATTTCCAAGCAAGAAAACTATAATACATGTGTATCACTCAGATTTCTTTCAGCATAGGTATAAACAAGGGATATAAGGAAAAGAATCTTGCCAAGAAAATCAATGTACTTACTGAGAATATTAGCATTCCAAAGGCTAGAATAAAGTTGCAGGAAAGTGACAAGAAAAATAAATGAATCAAAGCAAAATGCTCCCTGGATTTAATTGAGGGCAAGATGCCTCCACACAAAGAAGCACATTTGGGAGAGTCAGGGGAAAGGAGCTGAGTTACTGGAACCTAAGCCTTATATATTCATGGGATAATAGGCAAAAAGCAATAAAAGACTTCTCCATTGTGTTAAACAGTATTTTCTCTTTAATGGTTTCCGAGGGTTATACTTTTGGGCATGAATGAGCTGGGTGGTTAGGGTACTGCTAGAACTCCAATAGAGTGGAAGGTAGGGCTGGAGCAGCTATTGAGTAGCCAGACACCTCTCTCTCTTCAAATATGCTCAGTCATGTCCCTCAGGCTCCCTGTAAGCTGACTTGGATTTTCTCATAGTATGAACACATCGCTTATGCAGCTGGTAAAGATCTTGAGAGTAATTTCTACAAGAAGGAAAATGGAAACTATACCACCTTTTGTGATCTGGCCTTAGAAGCAAGAAAAGGACAGTTTGGTCACATTAAATGGATCAAGTCTGTCATTAGTCCACCCAGATTTGCGAGGAAAGAATTTAGACTCTCTCTATGGACAAGAGGAAAGAGTCTGTAAGAGCCTGTGGGATGGAAAGTGTTGCTACTTCCATTTCTGGAAGATGCAACTTTTCAAAGTCTACTAATAATACTATCGAATGGATAGTAGGCAAAATCAGTGAGTTATGATTAAAGGAACCATGAAATATGTCCCTGTGATTTATCTCATTTTTCCTTGGTTTAATCCCTTTTTGTCTGCCATGTTATATAGTTGGTTCAGGACATAGCTGATAATTTCTCTTAGTGTTTTTGTTGAGTTTCCATAGTTTGCTCCTTTGCTAGTTTCTTTTCCTTCTCCAATATCCTGGCCTGGGAGTTCTCGATGGGAGGTTTTTTCTTTATTCTTTTTATTTCCTACTCTAGAATGTCTCTTTAGAAATTTCATCCACATTTTCTCTTCCATAGCTTTAAACATAATTTATACTACTTGACACCAAAATCTATAATATTAACACTAACCTTTCTCGTGGGCCCAAGATTTATCTTTCAAACTCAATATTGAATACCTATAACTGAATGTTCCAGCTGTACTTAACACCTACAATATTCCCACAATCAAGTCCTTCTGCTGACTATCTTTTTTATAATGGTGTCATTATTGCTGCAATAATCCAGAAAGATGCATGCCAAAATGTTATGTAAGTCATCTCATACTTCGCTATCAAAATATCATTTAGTCAATTTAAAAACGCTACAATTTCTGCCTCTGTAACCATTCATGGATCTATTATCTATTAGTCATTCCTGTGGCTACCAGGATAAATAATTTTTCTGCTTTCTATTACATCAACAGTTGTACTATGCTCCCCAATGGTTGGTTTTCCACTATTATCCTTTCCCCAGCTAATCCATACTATAAACTGCAGTTGGTTTTAATATTCAAAAGTATTGCCTTCATTAGCAGATAGTAGCACCATGTATTCTTTAGTATTAAATCTTGTATCTGGAACAGAATCTCTAGCTTGACTAAAATCTCATAGATCCAGCTTTATCTTTTACTTCTTCATTCAGACCATCTACCAGCAGAAATAATAATTTTATGCTCCCTAAATTCATTTCAAATTCTCCAGCCATTATCTTTTCCTTACATAATTTCTTCCATATTTTAACCTTCCAGCTGGGTGTGATAGTTCACACCTGTAATCCCCACACTTGGGAGGCTGACATAGGATAACCTGTATGACCTGGGCTATAGTGTAGATTCCAGATCAGCCTGAATTACTTAGAAAGACAAGCTCTGGAAAAAAGCACACAGCAAACACGTTTTGTGTGCCACCAATAATTCTACTTCCAATTCATCGGTCACCATCTACTACATGACCCCATCCATAAAACAAATATGTGACTAAAAGTAATATTGTGAACTAACTCATTATTCATTTGTTCAAGAAATATTAATTACAAGGCAATTCTATGACAGCCCTAACTTTAGAACTAGGAACAGTCCTAGATTAAGAAGCCAGTTTTTACCTTTTGGATACTAATGCTCTTGCTTAAAACAAGCAAGAGAAAGAGAGAGATCACAAAAAAAGCAACTTAATGAACAACATAACTCTGAAAACTGAAGATTATAATGAAGAAAAAGATCAATGTGAGAGTGACTAAGGTTTACAAAGGAAGGCTTTACATATAGAAATCAGGGACGGTCTGTCAGTGAAGATGCTATTTGTACTGACGTGACATTTTACCAAGACAATGGAGACACCCAGTCTAAGGTCACAGTGAAACGATTCCAGGCAGAGAGAACAACAAATGTGGGAACATCTAGTTGCATTTACTACTTTTATCTTGTTAATATTAACGATGCTGCATAAAATAGAAGATGAGTGTAAATAAAGGGCAGCAGTCAGGAGAGGATTATGCGATAAAGGTTCAGGCCTATATATTAGTTTGCCAGATTCATAACAGATTAACACAAATAAGTGGATTGCTCAACACAAATAAATCAGTTTGCCTGTCTGCCTGTCCACCTGTCTGTTTGTGTCTGATTCTGGAAATCAGTTATCCGAGACCTAAACATCAGCAAGATTAATGTCTTCTAAGATCTTTCCTTAGTTGAAGGCACTGTCTTCTCCCTGCCTTACATGATATGCCCTCTGTGTGTATCTGAGTCTTAGTTTGCTCTTCTTATAAAGACACTAGACTTTTTGGATTAGAACCCACCCCAATTACCTCATTTTAAATTAATTACCTCTTTAAATACTCCCATCTATAAATGTAATCACATTCTGAGATACTATAATTTAGAACTCTAGTCCATGGATTTCAAAAGGGGCATAATTTATCCTATCACTGACTCATAGGACACAGTAAAGAATATGAATTGTATTCCAAGGGAAGCTAGACTGTGATTTATGCTCCTTAAAGGAAGATCTAGCTTCTGCATAAGAAATAGATTTGAGAGAGATTAGAATTAAACCATTAGCTAGGCATGGTAGCACATGCCTACAATCCCAGCACTACGGATGATGAGGCAGTATGAGCTACATGAATTTAAAGCCACCCTGGGTTACACAGTTAAATTCAAGGCCTGAATTATATCATGACACCCTGTCTCAAAAACTAAAGGAAAGGGGAAGAGCACCCAGGGACTGAGGTTAGCAGTGGGCGGCTCGGGAAACCGCGACTGCAGCACCGAATCTGTGCCAGGGTTAGAGCTTACTGGCCTCCAGGCCCACACCAGAAGAGCTCCCAGGGACTGAGTTTAGCAGCAGGCGGCTTGGGAAATGGCGACTGTGCTACTGAATCTGCACCGGGTTTGGAGTTTACTTGTCTCCAGGTCCATGCCGGAAGAGCACCCAGGGACTGAGGTTAGCAGCAGGTAACTCAGGAAACAGGAACTGTGCCACTGAATCTGCACCGGGTTTGGAGCTTACTGGCCTCCAGGCCCACGCCAGAGGAGTGCCCAGGGACTGAGTTTAGCAGTGGGCAGCTCAGGAAACAGCGACTGCGGCACCGAGTCTGTGTCACCGAATTTGCGCTAGGGTTAGAGCTTACTGGCCTCCAGGCCTATGCCGGAAGAGCGCCCAGGGACTGAGTTTAGCAGCGGGTGGCTCAGGAAGTGGTGACTGCGGCACTGAGTCTGCGTCACTGAATCTGCACCGGGTTTGGAGTTTACTTGTCTCCAGGCTCACTCTGGAAGAGTGCCCAGGGACTGAGTTTAGCAGCAGGTGGCTCGGGAAGCGGTGACTGCGGCACCGAGTCTGCATCACCAAATCTGCGCCAGGGTTAGAGCTTACTAGGCTCCAGGCCTACACTGCAAAAACGCCCAGGGACTGAGGTTAGCAGGTCAGAGTCTAATTTTCTTCACAGTAACTGCAGAAGCATATCCAGTCAGCTTATATTGGTGAGTAGGTGGGCCTGTTGGAACAACAGCCCCTAACATTGCAACTGCACAGGGCCTACAGCCTACTGGCCTCAAGGCCAAATGCACAAGTGAGCCCAGAGACTCTGTATTGCTGAGCAGGTGGGCCCATTGCAACCTCAGACAGTGCCATTGTAGCAGTTCAGGAGCCACAGTCTCCCTGCCTCTAAAGCAGACAAGAGAAGGTGTTCTGACTGTATTGATTGAGTGCCTCATGTGGTGTGCTAGAACTAGGGGTTTTTCTTTAGGTCCCAATACAGACTGCAAAGAGCAACCCAGGAAACACTGCTATTTTAAGATTCCTAACTATTAAAAGGAAAGTGACTTGCAACAAACAGCGCCAGAAAACAGGGCAGGTCAGAGATGAGGAAACACTCCAAATCTCAGACACAAAGATCCTCACCTCCAAGTAACACAGGGGGAAGGGAAATAGACAAGTGTGAAGCCCAGTCTCCAGGGCCCTCAGAAATGGTAACCAAAGCAGATCTAGTAAAATGGAAATCAGAACTGATCTCTGAGATGAAAGCAGAGATATTGGACACTGTCAACATGATGATTAATAAAGCTAAAGAGGAAATCATGGAGTTGATAGAAACCAAGATAGCAAAAGCACTGGAACCTTTTAAACACCTACAAGCAGAAGCCCAGGATATTAAGAAAGAAAATGAAAGCTTGCGCAATAGAATGAATTTGGCAGAAGACCGAATTTCAGACCTAGAAGACAGAACCTCAACCAATGAACTGCAATGGCATAATCTATGGAAAAAAGCAAGCGATAATGAAAAGGCAATCCAACAGCTCCTAGATGATTCAAAGAAGAATAACATAAGATTGATTGGAGTCACTGAGGAAGCAGGAGACAATGCTAAAGACATCAAAAAGCTATTCACACAGATAATGGCAGAAAACTTCACAGAAAAAGGTCAAGAATTGAACGTACAAATATATGAAACATGCAGAATGCCACATGCCCATGACATGAAGAAATCTACACCTAGCATATCATCATAAAAGTCCCAGATATTCAAAAAAAGAATGAAATACTGAAAGCAGCCAGAGAAAAGAAAACAGTTACATTCCAAGGGAAGCCAATCAGGATCACAGCGGACTTCTCAACTCAAACACTCAATGCAAGAAGAGCCTGGAGTGAAGTCTTCGAAGCCCTAAAGGAAAACAACTTCCAACCCAGACTCAAGTATCCTGCAAAATTATCCTTCAAAATTGATGGGGAAATAAGATACTTTCGTGACAAAGAACACCTGAAAAACTTCACAAATACAAAACCCGTGCTCCAAAACATTTTAAAGAATATCTTGGAGAAAAATAAGGAAAGTTACAAATCCATGAGACCTAATCGAGTCAACCCATGGGAACAAACAAGAAACTGATGGGGCAAGGGCAGAAGTACAATAACACAGCCAAGACCAGGAAAACATGGCAGCACTAAATTTACCTATATCAGTCATAACGATTAATGTCAATGGACTCAACGCGCCAATTAAGAGATGCAGACTGGCAGAGTGGATCAAAAAACAAGATCCTACAATCTGCTGTATACAAGAAACACACCTAATTCAGAAAAAAACCCATGGACTAAAAGTAAAGGGATGGAAAACAATACTCCATGCGACTGGAAACAGCAAGAAAGCAGGAGTGGCAATTTTATTTGCAGACAAAATAAACTTCAAGCCAAAGCTGATAAAGAGAGATAAAGATGGACACTATCTTTTAGTACAGGGAAAAATCCAAGAGACAGAAATCACAATCTTGAATATCTATGCTCCAAATTCTAA
>PVIR01041441.1:0-12730 GCA_004026965.1 Petromus typicus
TATTTTATTAACTACCTAATATGCTACATGAAAGAAAATTAAAACAAAATTTGTTTTAAAACACAAATATACTCATACTGAAGATATACATATTTATAGCTGCAAATTTATGCAAATATTACTTATTTTAATTATCAGAAAACATTTGCATATTAGAACTTTGGTTCACATATCACCCTATATTCTAGGGATTTTTTAACCCATTAGTTCTTCAAGTACTAATCTTATTTCTAATTTAATGTTTCAACAGAATTGCCTGTTTTATAATTCCACAGAAAAATACTTTCAAAATGTGCTTATAAATCAAATGCTTTGCTGCTTTCATAGTTGATATATTTATGTATAACACGTACTTCTCCATTTTTATAAAGGTATAAAAATATCTACTTAAGTAGAACATGATCATATCTATTACTTGTATGTAAGTCTGAGAAGGAAATATGTGTGTGTGTGTGTGTGTGTGTATGTGTGTGTGTGTATGTGTGTGTGTGTGTGTGTAAAGAGAGAGAGAGAGAGAGAAATGGAGACAGAGAGTTATGAGAACGAAGGTAGGTCAAGAAAATATCAATATGAGAAACAGGAGAGTCAGTCTGCTTTGATAACATGTTAAATTCAAATGCTTTAAAAATACAGATATTAACACAAACCTGATGAAGAATATATGTAGAAGGAGGAGACTAAATATTTAAATTAGTAAATTGATTTTATAATATATTTGTTAAAATATTAATTCAGAGTCTAGGCAAAATATTTTTAAGAAAAACTTATTATAAAGGTCATATATATATATATATATATATATATGCATTTTTCTAATTTTTCTGTGTTCCCTTGTCTCAGATATATACATTCTCAGATATATACATTGTTTTTAGATTTTTCATATATTAGTTTCCTATTTCTGTGTCAAATTATTGGACAATTTTAGGGCTGCTAGAAGCCCTAAATGTTGGGAACTGTGGATGACTCACTTGGATTTATGACTTACTTGATAGGACTTTCAGATGTCTTCTTTGCCCTGCAGGGTCAACTGTTGGGATTACTGTGGACATCTGCCCCATTCTGTGGGATTTTAAACTATAAAGATTACTTCACTAGGATTATTGGTTTTAACACTTACTAGGATTTACTGGGATTTAAGAATGTCTGCCCTGCCCAATGTAATCTTCAACTACTGGGATTATTGTGGAACTGCCCAGTTTTATGCACGCTAGGATTATGGGTTGAAGGTTTGGCACTAAATACAGCAGCAGCAAAATGGGGTTACCAGCTCTTCTGCTCCCCATTCTGTTATTGCAGTATTTGGCCTTTGGTTGCCACTATTTAGAGTAACAAGAGTCGAGCCCTTTTCTCATGGTTCTGACTTTGTTGTTTGTTGGTTGTCAGTCCTTTTGCTGTGGGACTCAGAGAGGTCTGGAGTTTACCATGAGGGTTCTGGCTATGTCCCCTTCCCCAGACTCCCATAAGCTAACAACACATAGGTATTTTTTCATGTTTCGCATAGGTGAGGAGTCTTGACACAGCTTCACCGGGGTTCTGCTCAGTCTCCTAAGGCTGAATCACTGAGAGAGCAGCCTGAGGTCTCATATGAATAAAGACCCAACCAGAGGAAGGTTTATCTCTGCATCCCCTCAAGTTGCTGTCACAAATTTCCCTCCGAGACTGAAGATATCAACTCACCTGTCAACTGCTGCTGGGGGGCATCTAGATCCTCACAGTCACCTGCAGGTTCACATGGCAATTCCAATATCACTCAATGCAGCAGTTTGCTCACTTAAACCAAAGAGAGTCTTTTGCTTTTGCCAACAGTTATATAACACAACAAAAAGCCATTCTAGCTGGATTCTGGCCGATGAAGTTAATTAAAGTGGAAGTCACTAGTTTGTTTCTAGTTGCATTGCATTTTTACCTGCTGAAGTTTGAACTGCTGGTAATTCAGAATGTGAAGATGCTTGGAGATAAAGAGCAAGTTCAGTTAGAATGTGTCATGGGTTCCAAACACAATATAACTGGTGTGGTTTGCCAGAAGAGATTAGGACATACATAGTTGTGGGATGTTGGCCAGAGGTATGTATCGGAGGCATATGCAGATATAAGGGGCTTGTGGGATCACACACCCAAAAGCTTCCAGAATCCATGCCTAGAGATTAAAACATAGTTTACAGGGCCACAATTCCAAGCAGGACCAAAACAGATTATCTTAAAGGACGGATGTCATGGCCCTGTCATCCTCATACTCCAAAGTATCACTGAGATTGGTCCTAAGGTCAATTGTGTATAGGACTATCTGATCTTCCACTGTTCTTCCTGCTTCTACTGAGAAGCAAACTAAGAAGCTTCAGAGATTCTCTCATAATGAAAGGTCTCAGTTAAGAGTTCTTGGAGTTTGAATTGGAGATCAATTCTGAGTAATCTCATCCTTTGTGCCATGTCATAGTCATGAACCACCACAGGCACATACAAAGGAAAGACTATGTGAAGAGTGAGGGAGAACAAAGACAAGCCAATGACAGAGGCCACAAAAGACAGCAACTCTGATGATACTTTCCTCTTAGTCATGGAGCCTCTAGGTCGGTAAAAAATTAAAACTGTCTTACAGAAGACTTCAGTTGTGTTATTGTGTTATAGCATCCCTAGCAAATTAATATATACAGAAACGCTGAGTAATGTCAACACTATGTTTTACAAACTAAGTTGGAAAGCTTTTAGATGGTGGTGGATATGGTCTCTAATCAGCCAATCAGATGTAAGGATTCTGTCACACCATCTCTGGCAACTCAAGGGACTTGTAGCAAAGGCAGCTGGGAGTCTGATCTTGGCCAAATATTTCTCTTCACGTGCATTTATACTGGAGTGTGCACCGGAGGAAAGGGATGGTGGAAAGAGAACCTTCACCACAGCTACAGACTTGAAGCCCCTTTGTAGCAATGCCAACTGGAACGGTATTTAGAAGAAATTCATTAAACAGAGCTGGGACATTTGGAGGAGACAAAAGGTCTCCAGACTTCAATGAAATCTTTAGGTGCTGTTCTCTTCTAGAAGCAATTTTTTTTTTTGGTTTTTTTTTATAAGTTTCAAACAACAAATCCAGAAAGCTTAGAAAGGTTAATCAATATTTTGGCTTACAATGCAAGAAATAAGTTCTAAAGGGAAGTAAGGAGAAGAAAAAAAATAGTAAAACATTAATATTATGACACTGCTGATTATTTCTACAGCCCTCCTGAGGGATGTTATTATTTATATCTTTAATTAAAGGCTGCTTCTCTGGCAGAATTGAAATTCTTGTGAGAACTCCAATGCTATTTTACTAAAAAGGCACTGAAGCATTCAAAGTCCGTGAAACACTGTGAAGAGCAGACCTTAGACTACATCCTGCATGTCTCTTCAGTGTCTCCACGAGTCTAAAAAATATACTGGATTTTTTAAAAAATTAGTTCTGCAGCTACTGGCCTGTCCAAGTATTATAGTCAGTAAGTCCTGATTGCAGATAACAATTTAAGCTCTCTATCTTTTCTGCTAAAAAGACCTTGGATCTCATTTCACCATAAATTTCCTAGATTAAGTTATTTTCCTGATTAAAAAACTTATGGGATATAACTTTATCTTTGTAAAAGTAATAGGATCTAGATTTTTCTTAAGTAATATCCTGAGGCAAAACAGTTTACCAAATGATATTGCTTTTTAACTGCTTTACAAAAATATACCTATTCCAAAGTTACTACAAACACCCACTGAGAATATAGATGAGCCATTTTTACAATTGATGTTATTGATATAAGATCACGTTCAGCATTGAGGATTTGTGCCTATACATGACACATCTGGATTCTCATTTTTATTTGTCTTAAGCAAGTTTACCTTACTAAAGATTCTGTGTACTTGAGGCTCATTTCATGCATCATTTTAGCACCTGAACATGGCATCACAATACAGTGTTTATAAATATATGTATGCGAACTATCAAGATGAAAAGAATAAATTTCAAACTTCTGTCTTTCCTTACTTTTGTGATGTTTTTATATCATTATCAAGAACATGTCAAAAAATCCCAATAAGCATAGAATTTTTCTTCTATCTGCCTGTCTGACACAAATTCCTAACAGCGAAATATTATTTTAAAGTATAGTTTTGGATTTCAAATCTAACTTACACTTTACAGGACAATAGATGGATAATTTTAACAGGTTTAGGTACATTATTCTCATGGGACATTTTTTTGAGACAAGTAATCTGGAAAAGAAGGGCTACTCTGTCTTGACTTTGTGTCCCAAACAGAGCTGGTGTCAAATGGTGACTCAGCTGTAGATTTTGCCATAAGGAAGGCACTTGTTCATTACCCAGTTGGAAAATCATCTTCGTGAAATGACTGGATACAAATTATATACACAATACATAGATGTATTTCATTCAAAAACTTTGGAAAAGCAAGTAAATATAAAATCACATAATTTTACACGCAGTTACAGATTTATTTCCTTTATATGGTTTTAATACTTTCCAGATACTAAAATAGACACTTGTCCTGCTCTTCACAATATACACTTAAAAATACTATGAACTTTATGTATAAGAAGTTACAATAGTTAAAATAGGAATAACCACCGCCAATGCATTTTCTATGTGTTTTGGGGCATAATTACATATTAAAATGAAAATTAAAATACACTTTCAAATTCACAGCTCATGGTTTAATTAAAGTCTAAGGTAAGTATAAGTTCTTTAGTTTCTGGGGCTCTGAAAATGATTTTCTAAGTCTCATCATAAAATTTCTCTTTATGTTTATATTTCCTGTGAAAAAATTTGAATTAATTGAATAGCAATGAAAAAGAAGATATGAGCTTAATAAGCAGTTTTTGGGAAAAGCTTCTTTGCTAATGAACAAGAGCCTGCTGTGACCAAGGTTCCATCCATGAAGGACTGTCCTGCTTAGCAGCAAACTTCCCTTGTCACCTGACAGCCCTGCTTCCTTGCACCCCCCTAATTAGAACTTGGTTGTTTTTTCTTAGAAAACAGTATAAACTGAAATCAGAAAAAAAGAAGTGTTAATTTTAAATGGAACTCCAGAAAGCTGTTATTCAGTGCTTTAATACTTTACCTATTAACATTGAAATGTTTTCTAATTGTGTTTCATGAAGTTTATGAAACTGCAGAAAGGGAGTAAGAGAAAACTGTGTCCACTAGACTGGAAGGATTGTACTGTCCTTTGTACAGCTTTGAAAATTTTATAGCAACTATGAAAAGTTTTTGTATTATTCAATAATACCTTTCTGTTTTCATGTTGTGAAGTACATATTAGTATTTGGTAATGATGATCCACATAGCTATTATGTGAAAGTCTGCAGTACTCCTGGGTTTAGAAATAATCTGCAAAATAAAAGACATAGAGACAAAATAAGCTGAGGTACAATTCTCATGTATTATAATTTCAAATAGAAAAGATATGCTAACTAATAGAGAAAATTTATTTAATATTTATTTTCTAGATAATGAAATAGTTAAACACAATTTTTTATTTATTTATTTTTTTTAATTTTTTATTTTTAGGTTTTTTGAGACAAGGTCTCGCTTTGTGGTTCAGGCTGGCACTCAGCTCAGCCTCAAACTCACATCACAGCAATCTTTCTGCCTCTGCCTCCTGAGTGCTAGGATTACAGACTTGAGCCACCACGCCCGGCACTGTGGTATGTGGTACTGGTTGCTGCTGGGCGTGAGTCTCCACGCCCAGTATGGTATGTGGTTACCTAGGATTGAACGCGGGTCCTTGTACTTGCAAGACAGGCGCCGGAACCACTGAGCTAACTCCCAGGCCCATTAAACACAATTTTAAAACAAATTATCTGACCTGAAGTTTTACTGTGCTATACCAATTTTTACATGAATAGATGATATCCAATAAAAATGAAATGTAAATAGTTCAAATCTAAGTGGAAAATCTTCTGATATTTGGGATTAAAATATATACGTAAGTTTGCATTTTTAGGAGGGCTGAGACTTAAGGCAAATATCTCCCTCTGCAGTCCAGGCTGAACTTGAGCTCACTGTGTAGCCCAGGCTGGCTTTGAACTCACAATGATTCTGCTGTCTCAATCACCTGAGTGCTGGGATCACAGGCATGCACCACCATATTCACCTACAATTAAAGTTTTATCAGGCTTTTCTGAAAAGCAGACATCTGTTCTATGTACATCAGTTTATAGCTGAACTTTGATAGGTTTACTGTTTATAAACCTTTGGTACTAAAAATATTCATTTCATTATTTTGCAAATAAATTATATTTTGGAAGATACAGAACTATTTCACTCAAACATACATATCTGGATTAAGTACTCATATGGTTCTGTACAGAAAAAAAGGTATTATAAATTTTAAATCCAATAAACTGAAATGAATTTAGTGCACCTTAGCCACATAGTATAGAGCAAAGTATCAGTTATTTGCTCTCATGCTCAAGATAGTCCTTGTTGACTGGGAACTGTGGTTCTCAGCATCACCACAAGGAATCATACTACACATCGCTAACCTGAAAAAATAGAGAGTGAAATGTAAAGTATAATTTCCATTGGATCTATATAATTTTCCCACTATCGTGAAGTTGAAACATCATAAATCAAATCATTACAAGCTGGGGACAAAGAATATAGATTGATAGATTAGCAAATGAAAGTATAATGTATATATATTAATGGTTCACACAGACAAATATCTATATTTATATATATATTACCCATGTATTCGTTGAAATATGTATATGTCTAAATGTTTGTGTATGTATTGGGTAGCTTATTTTCCCTTTTCGTATTTACTGTATGGTGAACACTGGGAAAAATGAAGATATAAGATACAGTGCACCGGTTTCCACTGAGAATCTATAACTGGTACATGACTTAGTCAATGTATAGAAATAAATTTCTACAATAACCCTGGATTCATGCAATCCTTGAAGTGTACAGTGTGTTCTATTAGTGGAGAGAGGTAGTAAAGAAGAAACAAGCTTCAACTGGACATGCAACGATGTGAGTTGGGATTAACTGCACTTCAAGGTATGGTTATAAAAAACTGATGAGGGATAAAATGAATGTGGAGAGGAGTTTGGGGGCTCACACTTGTAATCTCAGCACTTGAGAGGCAGAGGCAGATGCAAGAGGATTCCTGTGAGTTCCAAGCTACATAGTGAGCTCAGGGCCAGCCTGAGACCCTGTCTCAAAAATAAATAAATAAATAAATAAATAAATAAATAAATAAATAAAAAAAAATGGAACCTGGGCCAGCAGTTAGTCTCAGATAGTACTCAATATGCAGTACAGCAGATGCCTCGGTGGGCCTTTTCCACAACCCTTGGGTTCTGCATTGGACATTTGCATTACACAAGCCATATTCTTATAAGCTTTATCCTTTGGAAATAGAAAAGCCCTGTCACAATGAAGATAGATGAAATTCTCTTCTCAGTCTCATAAAATGTCAATTTTGAGACTCATAATCTTCACTAAGGGCTATGACACCTCTTCTTAAAGAAACTGAATTTTAAAAAAAGATGAAATTAAGTTAAAACTTGATCCTCCCTATGGAATATAAATCAAGATAACACTGAGATTTCTCATCAATTGTAAAAATTAAGCAAAGCAGTTAATTTTCTTTTAAAATTGTATAATGAAAACTGTCAAGGCCATGGAGTGTTTGAACACTAATATCCTAATTAAGTTAATATTTTCAGAGGGAGGTTTTATTGTCCTAAAATACTTAATGTTTCATGAATCCTGTGTTGTAAATATTTCTAGTGTTCTTTGTGACTTGTATTATTCTTCAATTTATCTTCTACTCCATTTATCACACAAAAATAAGTTCTTTTGCACTCAGTTTCACAGGAATAACATGCATGAGAAATACCAAACAAAACTGGGTATGAGGTCGGGAATTTAGCTCAGTGTTTCTAATGACTGCCTCATAAGCACAAGGATCTATCCTTGATAGTAGAAAAAAAGTTAAATAAGAAGTGAAGGTGGAATAATAATTCATAAAGCTAAAGGCCTCCTGTTTTTATAGGTCAGGCTGACTGGGCCAATTAAATATTGTACCTTAAGCTTGTACATATTAGTCATTTTTAATAGAGGAAATGGTGGTAACAAATATAGTGAAAACAAGAGGAGATATGAGTTTGGCCACAGAGTTAACAAATATGACTTTATCTTTTGACACTTCAAAACCTAAATGTTGCATACTCAATTAGAATTCATGTGGTCTCAGTTGACAGAAAAAAAAAAATAGCAGCTTCCACTTTTAAAAAGAAAAGAAGTATGATTACTTAAGTATAATCATTTTTCAATAAACACATACAGGAGATGCTAAATCCAGTTTAAGGAGGTAGATTACAATTATTACATAAAAATGAAGCAAAGCAAAGTATAAATGAAAAAGTAAGTGATAATGGACATCACGTTGGATGATTTATTTCATGTATATAAAACTATTATCTTCTGTGCTTGAATCTACAATATTTTGCAGGTTTAGTATATATAAAGAATTGGAGATTTTAGTAAGAAAACCAATGATATTATAATAAGACATGTGTTTAAAGAAATATTTCTTTGACATATAACTAGAAAATAAAACAATTTCCTGTTTGAAGACAAGGCATCTGACAAATCATCAAGTTGTACAGTAGAATTTGGTGGCAGGAATTTGATCATCTAGCTTTCCATGATGCTTCAGCAAGTATAATTTGATGAAATTATTTCTCATTTAAGATAAAATTCCTCAAAAAATTGGGGATTGTACTTAGCAACTATAGCCATTAGGCTCACACATTCAGACAAACACAAACACCGCAAATATCTGTTTAGTTGAAAGGACAAATCTATATATGTATGTTCCATGTATTACTTTCTGTATTTTTTAATGGATAAATGCTCTTGGCTCCAGATTGAATTTTGAAATTAAATAACATTCTCCCTTGATTCCAGACTCCTAACTTAACTCCCAAGACAAATGACAAATGATGTAGTGACTTTCATTGTTTGAATGTAACAGATTGGTTTGTATTCCAATTAT
Source organism: Petromus typicus (assembly GCA_004026965.1). NCBI lineage: Eukaryota > Metazoa > Chordata > Mammalia > Rodentia > Petromuridae > Petromus > Petromus typicus. The sequence continues at coordinate 9,047 of PVIR01041441.1, forward strand.
AAAAACTTAGAAATGTAGTGAGATATTGTCATTTACTATTGAATCACTCCAAGATATTAGTGCCTTGACTAGTAACTAAGCATTTTTTTTCTTATTGTGCAAATGATACGCAAGGAAAAATTATGCATTGTGCAGATGATTGGTATTTGTACAACTTACTGGTAGCCATAGTACCCTGTCTAGTAGTTGTCAGTTTTTCTCAGGTAGAGATATCTGGCTGATGATTCTCTCCCAACATGAGAGCCAATGTGTTCCACATCTGAATTTTCAGTATTTCATGACATGAAACATCCTCAGATTCAGCGACATTAGACCTCACATAATGGCAATAAAACTTATTCATGATTATAAAGGAGTTTAAACAACATAGTGTCTAAATTTATAAAAATTATACTAAAAGAAACATCATTAATCTCCCCTAAAACTCTCTCTTTCTTTGAAAACACTAATTGCATCATTCTTGCATCTATCTAAAGCAATTGTCAGAGTTCACTTTTTTTCAGTGTCCTTAGTTGCACTGTCTCAAACGCTTCGGGGTTCTGAATTGATTTAAAATGTTTGCCTTCATGTCACTTTGACTCTGAGAAGATCCAAATGTTGCACTGTGCCGGGTCCAAATAAGGTGGATGAAGCCAAACTATGATGTTTTAGGGAGTGTGATCTTATGTTGGATGTCACTGGGCAGTGCCCTTCAGCATAATATTTCATCACACCATCTGAAAGCACTCATGAATATTGACTTCCAGAACTACTTCCAAAAGGATGATGGGATAAGACTGTTCATAGAGACCAGGTCTATTTTTAGGAAGCTAATGACAATGAATCTTTTAATGCAATAAATATTTTTTATTTAAATGTTCACCATATAGTTTGATCACCTCATATAACTATCACCATTTTCAGACTCCTTATGTTTGAGCTGATCTATATACTTATATTTGCATCCTCTGTACATGATATAATGTTTGTTGCTACTAGGTATACAGAGAACACAGACTGTTGCTTATATATAACAGAAAATGCAGAGTTCTGGAAATAAGAAGAAAACACCTCAGTTTCTGCAGCTCTCCTTTCCACCTGGTGATTTCAGTCTGACCAACTGCTAGTTTCAGTTCCAGTTCATCTGGAGACACAGCTTGCTTGTTTCAGCCCTTCAGGCTAAGCAGCTCAATGTTTTCCTCAAAAAGAGGTTTGAATCAGTGTTGTTACCTGCAATTTGGAAAAACCATAAAAACAATAAAGCACCAGGCTTGTTTCTTGCAGAGGATAGAAGATATAGAGGGTTTCTTTTCACTCTCCTTCCAGTAATAAATAAATGCAAATAGAACAGCACACAGAACCAGAAGATATCATTGGAGATAACTGACATCAGGAAGCTTAGTGTCACTTGCTGTAAACAAAAACTCGAAAGCTGTCCATAATTTTATTTAATAATAGTTCAGATGAAAGGTTTTATATGTGGGAATAATTAATTTTGTCTAAGTAACAACATCGATCATGTCAAAATGTCATCAATTCATGTTTGAAAAAAATGTCTATACCTTCTACCATAAATATATATGATTTTATAGCAGATCAATTTGTGATAGTTATATCTTGGGAACAACCCAAATGCCCATCAGCTGGAGACTGGATAAATAAGATGTGGTTCTTTTGTAGAATGGAGTATTATTCTGCCACAAAGAATGATGTATAGGTCATTTATATTCAAATGGACATATCTTGAGGACATACTCATAAGTGAAATAAATAGGTCACAGATGTGTTAATACTGTATCTTTTCTCTGGTATGAGAAACTAAAGATATAAATGAGTTCTAAATGTATGATCAATACTGTGAAGCAGAAAATATTCAAATGGTAAAGGGGGTAGGGATATATAATGTGGAGAAAAAATGCGATGATTAAAAAAAAAGAACTAAACCTATGTATATAGAGGGTGGGAGGTTGTAGAGTAGGCAGGGAAACAGGAAAAATGGGAATTAAATTGCATCATACACTGACATAAATTTTCAATGTCAACTATAATGTTTCAATAAAATCAATTAATTAAAAAAGCATGATTTTGTTGTTCCCTGAACTCTAAGCAGTAATCTCATTGTATGATGCCTTTCATTATTCTGAACTAGAAATCACTTGCATATCAAACAATTATTTTTTCTCAATTATGAAATTATAAATTTATCATGTTCTAATATATTTTAAATGTTCTGCACTAATATATCCTTTGGTTTTTCTTTATCAGAGTGTTCATTTATTTCATTCATTTTTTTAAAGAAACATAATCAGCCATTGTCTTCACTTTACTGTTTTCTTGTTTAAATAAAAATAAAGAAAGAAAACAGTAAAACCCAAAAGAGTATAAGCAAAAAAAAATCTGTCATTCACACAGTCTATTTCATATTGCCTCATGGTAATATTTTTGAAAATAGATGCTGAATTTTAAAGGATTATTATCTCTGAAGAGTTACCATGTTTAGATGGGTGTGGGTGTGTGTGTAATCTCAGCACCTTTAGAAGCAACAAGTCAAGAGAAGCTTGACTAGCTAGCAACACCATTTCCAATTAAAGAAAATAAAATAAAGGCCCAGAGATATAGCTTAGTGCAAAGAGTCCTCACTGAGTTGCTGGTTAAAAAATATTATGAATGGTTCCAGGACATTATGTTTCTTGATTATTAAAAACATCTGTATTTAATTTCTGATTTAAATTTTCATAAGTTTTCAATTTAAAAATTTTAAACTTAAAATTCAATGTTTTGATTTAATATAAAATCAAACTCTATATTTATTTTAGATCATTTCTATATTCCAAAGTTCAACACATGCATTATGTCAGACACCAGTTATATGTGTTGAGAACACTTAAAATCTACATTTTTGGCTATTTTCAAGAATACAATACTATTCAGTATTATTAATTATATTCATAATGTAAATTAAGATTTTTTGATCATTTTTCTGCAGCAACTAAAAATATGCTTTGCTGACTAGCATCTCCTTAGCTTTTAATTTCTCAGCTCTGAAATAGTCATATTTTCTATTTGGTGATTAATGACATTAGTGAGTTAATATGGCATCTATCTTTCTTTACTGACTTATTTTAGTTAATATAATGTCTCCTAGATTTGTCCAAGCAGGTGCAAAATGATAGGATTTCTTTCTTTTTAAAGATTTAATAGCCAGTAATCTTTTTTTCTAATTCTATACAATACTTTTTCACTCTTGATTGCTTCCTTTGCTACACAGAAACTTCTTAATTTGATATAAAGCCAGGTGAAGTTCCTTGAAACTTCTTGTGAATTGGGGTTCTGTTCCTAAAGTCCTTCCCTGTGCCCATGAGTTTAAGAGTTTCATCTATCTTATCTTCCAGCAGAGTGTTTCAGTTTTAACAGTGAAATCATTGGAACATTTTGATTTTAGTTTAATACACAGTGAGAGATATGAATTTAAACAATCTTCTATATGTAGATTCTGCTTTTCTCAGCACCATTCACTGAAAAGGTCATATTTCCTCCATTGTATGCTTTTTGCTTCTTTTGTCACAGATCAAGCAGCTAAATTTGTCTGGAATTGTTTCTGAATCTTCCATTCTGTTCCATTGAACCACAGGTCTGATTTTTGTCATTACTTTTATGATTTCATCTTTGCAACATATCTTAATATCAATATGTATGTAATGTTGG
>PVIR01041442.1:0-12745 GCA_004026965.1 Petromus typicus
ACCTTATTCTGTTAATCTTTAGCAGTACAGCCCTCAACTGACCCAAAACTTTTCTGTATAAAAAGAGAGCACACTTTAGTAAACTTTGCAGCAGCATCACAACCTCTCTTGTGTTCGTGTGTTGTTTGCCATCGCCGACTCCGTCCATTCCTGACTTCAGTGCTCCCTGGCCCTGCACCGCGAGCAGTCCGCGGCAGTATGTATATATTATAATAACATGAAAATAAGCAACTCAATTTGTTTAAATAGAGTGCATGATGAAAAGAGAACTGTGAATGTCCTACTGTCTTTTGGCACTTGAAACTTGAAACTGTAGTAATACTATGGTCATCTTAAAGAGTCAATCTTCTGTGTGTTTCTTAGTTTACCTATATTTTCTAGATAAACTAAAGGAATACTCAGTTGTTATGAATTATATAGTAAAAGCCTAAAGTCAATCAGCTTTCCTCCGTGTTATGTGGGGAATTGGGGGAAGGGTGAGAGATACAGAGCCTTCTGACCACAAAACATCTTAATTCTGGTGCAATCTGGAACATCAGACATACTTCTAACTTGCCTTATTCCTTTTCTATGTATAAAGAGGTAGAACTTTTTCTCAGGTGGCCAGAGAAACTGTTTGTGAAAGAAAATGATGGATAGGTTGTATTTTAATATAAAAAATTGCTACTGAATGTAGCAAAAGGTGGAAGGAAGTCTCCTTTGGTGGCTTGAAATGGTGCTGCTATTTAACCTCTGAGATATGAGGTTATTGGGAAGCTAGCCTTTCCTGAGATATTTGCAAATACCAGGAGAGTGCATAGTCCCCAAGGATTGTAGAGTCAACAACCAGAATCTAGACAACTTGTGATAAACTCAAATAAAAAGCATCTGAACATCAGCTATTGCGGGAAGGTGTAACATATTTCTCAGAGACATTACCAATTTAATATACCAGCGATAAATTTACATCCTATTAATTGCATTTTCTAACATGACTTAACACCCAACATTGTTGACTAGAGATATTAATCAGAGGAAGAAGGTGACTATGTTTAGTGTAATGATTCTGTCTCAAGTATAAGTCAAGCCAAGCACAGTGGAATGTTAGTCAAATTCACACGTGGGACATCAAGAGTCATAAAAGATGTTAAAAAGCACGCTCCAGTTTTAATTTATTTTCCCAGTGCCAAAGTGTTGATTTCTAGAATTTGTGAACTAAAATGCACAGGCTTCTATAGATGCTGTGATGCCTCAACGAGTCATAGGAGGAGATCAACAAGTTATTAAGAATTGACAAATTAGTTCTCCATTCCCTTCAGTCCTCCACTTTCTTATTCTGCCATGGATCAAGCCTCTGAAACTCTGAGCCATGAATTCATATTCCCTCCATGTGAGCTGCTTTCCTCAAGTATTTTGTCACAGAAACAGAACACCTACTCCTACCTCATCAAATCATACAGTACTGCAAGGGAACTGAGACCAAAGAGTAGAGAATTTGCAGAAGCTAGTGTACAGTTTTCTTTGTTTAGCTTTTAACTTTGGTAGCAGGTTTTGTTTTTTGGGTTTTTTTTTGGGGGGGTCCATCTCCAATTCTGGATGATTTTAGATTCGTAAGATTGTAAAGTGGTATTCCTGGCTGTATTTATAAAATGGGCTTCTTCTAACAAGTAGGAAACACTAGTTGAAAAGAAAGGTATGCATATCACACTGGAAGGATGGCACATGTGCTTCCTTGTTACAAGTGCTAAAGGCAGGCTTTGGAGAAGCAGTCATTTTGAAAACCCATGGGGCCAAAGATTGTGCAGTGCAGTGTGAAGACAGCCTCTTTCAGTTTTCTCTGGTGCCTCCAACTCTAGTCTGAGGCTGTTTATCCTTTCTTGGATAGAAATGATTTTATCTCCATTGCTGACAGTGTTGAATTCAATGTCATTCTTTTTGATATGGTATTTGCTGAAGAAATTGTATTGATTTACAGAGTTTCTCGTCTGTAATTCCCCTAACATCTCAAGGCCTTTTAGGTTAACCAGTTTCTTTCAAACACCCTTCAAGACAAAAACATATTGGTTTTCAGGATCTCAGCAGGCTGTGGCAATGTGGGAGTAACTGGTGACCTTAGTAATTAATAATTTATGTTCATATAGCTGTCTTTACAAATGCAAGTTCTGATCCAGCAGCATTTAACTTTTTCCATCTCAGTTGTTTCTTAGCCACCAAAAGTTCTGCTTTTATCATGATACATTTGCTTCTGATGTGTAGGAGAAAGCAATGATTTATTTGTGTGAGGTAAAGAAGAAGCAAGGGAAATTAACTCCCTTCACCCACTCCCCCTTTAGACAATCGATAATTCTTTTTCTCATCTAGACTTTAATCATTGCCTGTCTGGATTACTGTAGACTTCTCGGTCTCTCTGTCTGTGACCTCCCTTCTCACCAGAGAGTTCAAAAACTTTGGTGAGATCCATCTTCCTCTCCTGGAAATCATGTCACTCTTTCGTGATGATCCCTCTTGCTTTCAGAGTCCAGGGTGAATTTTTCAACTGTGGCCAACCTACTGGAAACCAATTTAATTTGGTTCTACCCTAAAGTCAGAGTGTTTTTTAGTTCATCCATTTTCTTTAAGTCACCAAAAGATTTTTAAGAAGCTTTCCTAGATGTTTTGTCAAATGTAAAAAGGAACTTTTCTTTTTGTGTTTTTGTTGTTGTTGTTTCGAGACAGAATCTTTCGCTGTTGTTCAGGCTGGCCTCAAACTTGGGGCAATCCTGTGTCAGCCTGTCAAGTGCAGCAGTTATAGGTCCATCTTCCTTGTCTGAAGTAAATTTTTAATCATACTCTGCTTATAAACTGTGATTCATAAATGTGAATTTAGTCCAGAAATCAATCCCATCTATTCACTGTAGATATACTGCTCTTAACAATACAATATCTTAATGATACCTTGTTATCATTATACTTTTCCACATTCATCATTGAAACTGGTATAACTCACATGATGACAGCATTGTCAATAACATAGTCCTCAAAGCTGCATTCTTTTGAATTTAAACATCATCCTCTGTGTTTTGTGCTCTTCAAGGAATACGTTTGCTGGAAATCATTTTTTTTTCAAAGACAAGGGGCTTTGACTAGTTCTCTAGTACAGGTGACTAGAGAGCTGAATTATGGAGAGTAAAAATGAAATAAAAAGCAGAAGTAATGATGTCTACAATGAGGACATGGAGTACATACATCCTCTCGGGTGATGGGTAATTAACAAGGACCTTGTAGACTCTCCTTGCTTCTCTTGTGCAATCTGACAGATACTGTTATTTCTCCTAATTTTAATAGATAGAAATACCCATCATGTACTACTTATTCAATCCATTGTTCCAATATGATTACTAAAAGAGTGTCATGCTTCCAGATTTGTTCTGCGAACTGAGGATTAAGGCGTGAACATGGGAGATGAGCCCATCTAATGGTGTGTACTTGCTGGGGGAACCAGACATGGGGCAGAAATGGAATACAAAATGTAAAGTGGTGTGCATACATGATGATACAGATAGTGCTAAATGAAAGGAGCAACATAAAAAATAGAGGAAGATGAACATCCTAGAGGGACAAAGTGCTCTCCTTTAGACATGGAGAAGGCGTCTACAACTAGGAGATGAATCACCCACTGTGTGTAGAGCCAGAGACAAAGGAGTTTCACATGGAGTAAGAAAAAGTGAAGGGGGAAGAAGGAAAACCATCCTTGCTGGTGGAAGTTGAGAAGGAGGATTGCAGGAGAGAGGAGGGAGAAATGGAGCGTGAAGCTCATAGGTGAATCTAGAATGGAGCCTGGATCTTAATTTGGATACAATTTGATGAAACTGGACCAAAGCCTCTGATGACTTGTTTTAGTACTGAAAGAGATGTCTCTGACAGACTGTGGTCTGTAAATCTCAGAAGAGCCCAAGGAAAATCACTTTGGATATGTCTTAGTCTGTCTCTTAAACCTGAACCCACCCCTCTTAAACAAACTTCTCCGCCAGAGGAGTAAGCATCTCCTTTGCCATGTATAATTCCAAATATTTTCAGAATATTGTTCAGAAGTAGTTTTCAAAACACTTTATAAGTATTTATTAACAGTGGGCCATGAGGTACCGGGGGAAGAGTTGAAGTCTTGCTTTTATTTGTTTCATTTATAATGCTTTACTTCTGCTTGTGTTTAGGAATAAATAAGTACATGACTAAAGTGTGTTTGAAAATATCCAGTGGTGTATGAGATATTCTCTATCACATCTGCTCTGGGTAGCTTATGCCTCTTCTTCCCGACACTTCAATGTACTCCTCTACGTAAACTGCACAGCATTCTCTGTACTTTCCTTCTTACTTTTCACGTTCATGCTTAGCTTTCATTTTGTTTAATTTAGTTGTAATGTCTTCTCATTGACAAATGCCTTTTCAAACAAATTCACTAAAAATCTTTTTTCTTTAAAAAGTTGTTTTTTCAGCCTAACACTCTACAAGAAACATTATATTAGAACTTTCTGTGCCTTCATCCCATATTTTATTGCTTAATATTTCTCTATTTTATGTATTTCTCCAAGGATTCAAGCAGAAAAGAAGCAATTGATAGAAGTACATATAGTGACATTTCAATATTTAGGTTTATAATGATGGTACTAAAGAACTTTATCCTAATCTAAATAAATCTATTAAATGAATAAAAGGGAGTTGGGATTTGGCTCTTATTAGTGCCTTTGGTACTTCTCACTATACCTACTGCATCTGTGGAGTTTGATAAATATTCATCAAACAATAAATTTAACTGGGGAAGTGTAAGACTTGTACACTGAAAACTTTATAAAACTTCGCTGAAAGAAATGAACAATCTAAATAGACATCTCTTGGTTAAATATTGGGGACATAAATATTGTTAAAATGGAAATACTTCCTACAATGGTATAAGTGTTATAGATAATCCCTATCAGAAGTTGAGAAGTGGGCTGGTTAAACGTAATTGTGAACTTCACTGGAGTAAGAATCCCCAGAGATGGTTGGTTCTTGGGGGCGGTGGGGGGGTCCGTTCTCACAGAGGATAGTCCGCTGATATGTTTATAGCAGAACATATACTGCTCACGGGGCTTAGTGGGAAAAGTGAGTGACAGGTGAGGAAGAGCCTTCGGCGGGCGCCTTTCTCATGGGCACGCTTTCCCTGCGCTCTGCTGTCCGGCTGCCCTGAGGTGAGCGGCTATGACTGGCCAGGCCACCTGCCGCCTCAGACCCACGTGACGAAGCCAGCTGCCCACAAGCTGGCACTTGTGAAACCATAAGCCAAACAAACCATTTCTTCCTTTCAGTTGTATATTGGACATGTCATCCCATCAATCAGAAAACTGACCAATTCAGTTTTCTGAAGAAGAAATACATAGATACAATTCACCTCAAAGTTTCTTAGAATCTACACATACACAGTACTATCAAGGAAATGAAAAGACAGTCCACTGACTGCAAAAAAATATTTACAGACTGTCCCTCCAGTAAGGACTTACTACCTGAAATGTAGAATGATCCCACACCTCAACCACCAAAAGCCCAGTTTGTAAAACAAAGTCTTAGACATTTCTTGAAAAAACATATATAAAGTAAATGGAAAAACTTTGATGTTTTCCTCACTAAGAAAATGCAAATCATAACCAGAATGAGATGCCAACTCATCTTCTAGGAGAATGGCAATGAGAAAAGGCCAAGAAATCATGTCTGGGTAATAATATAACATGACCACATTCCTAGTATATTAAACAGTGTACTGACTCTAGAAAACAGTTTGTAGTTTCTTGAAAAGTGATACATAAAATTTTCATATGACCCGGAAATCTTAGGTGTGCGCCTGAATGAATTTAAAAGGAAATGTTCTAAGAAGCTTTAATACAAATACTCATGAAAGCATTATTCATAATGAATAAGAAAAGTGATAGCAACCTGAATGTCTAAAACTGAAGAATTGATGAACAAAATATGGTATATCCATATAACACAGTATGTTTCAGCCTTAGAAAGGAATGAAATACCGATTCAGTATGCAAAATGGATGGGTCAGCAAATGGAATACATACTGAAAACAGTGCACTAAGATTGATCAGAGAATATAGACATGGAAAATTACATATGCTAAAATAGATATGAAATCTTCAGAATAGGAAAATTCTTAACGAATAAAAATTTTGTTGTTTCCAGGTGTTGAGGGCAAGGTGAGAATGGGAAATTTCTGCTTAATGGGTATAGGGTGTCCTTTTGTAATAATGGAGATCTTTTGCAATATGATAGTAATAATTGTTTCACATCAAAAATGTATGAAAAGCTGCCATTTAAAATAATTTAAAATGATTAAAACAATAAATTTTGTTACATGAATTTTGCCTCAATTAAAAAACTAATCTGATTTTAAATTATTAGTATAATAAATAAAAAATGAACACTTATTCATTGACTTAGCTATGTATCCTATCAGAAATTACCTGAGCACTGTCTTCTGACACCATATTAGTCATAGGTTTCTGTATAGATGGGTAGTTGAATGATAGCTGGATGGAGAGAAAGATACAGTGAATAAATGAGTCACCTGCTCATAATCTCTGGGTTAATAACCTACAAGAGAATCTTAGTGTTTCTCTTCACTGTAACAACTACTCAAGATGAGGAATTTATAATTTATAAAGAATCAAAGTTTAGTATGTCACGGTTTGGGGAGCTGGAAGCCATTGGACATTTCACAAGCACCTGGTCAGCATCTGGTGAGGCCTTCTTGCTGCCTCTTACTATGAGAGTGTTGGATGGTGGACAACAGTCATGTGAGCTCACATCCCTCCTGTTAGGCACACTAATATTTATCAGGGAAGATCCACCCCTCTGTCCACTCCAATCACAACCCCATCTCATCCTAATTACTTTCTAAAGGCCCCAGCTCTAAATACCACTTACCAATGAAATAGGAAATTTTATTATTCAATGCATAAAATTTTGGGGACACATTCAAATCACAGCCCAGAGCTTTACTTGTATTAAATGATATACTGCTCTCTCACTCCATGTAGCCTCTCCAAATGCATGGTCTGACCCGTGCAGAGATTCCAATGTATGGTCTTCAAATGCTTATATGTGTTAGTATAAGGCATCTTTTGAAGATACTATTTCACTCTGACCTATATTTTCTTGGTATTCCAAATAGTTGTTATTCCATTACTCACTGTTTTTCCTCAGTTGAATCTAATATGTTTTAGTGATAGACAGTTCCATAAATTCTTTGTTGTCATGTCATTACTGTGTAAGATATACATTTATTGTCCTTAGTGTGGGAAACCATTTTAATGATTAAGAAATTTTGTGCTTTAGTTCTTATTGCTATCTTTGATTTTGGCTAGCTAGACATTCTAAACTGGAGATAATCTGAAACAGAAGGATATATGAAAAAGAGGAACTTCTAAAGCTTACCTGTTTAAAAACTATTTAAAAATTGTTCAAAATGAATTTACATATCCTAGTGTTCTCACCTTGGAGAGAAAATGAGAGAAGGAACCACAGTTTTCAAATAAAACATAATGGGCCTCATTTTAACAATCTGAAGGGACTGAGTTGTTCATTTTTTGGAGGATCATTAACTCTTTCTGTCACTAGAGTGCCATTTGGTGCATCGAAGCTGACAGGTAATAAGCAGGATTTGATTCAGGATTGGTGGCTTCCCTGGTGATTGGTGGGCGCTGGCTGGCATCCACAGCTGCAGGGGCTCAGAGCAAGGAGCCTGTGTTATAAACCCCCTTTGTTTCATTATGGCTGGGAAGATCTGGCTACCTCAGTAAAGCCTCTTTTGCATGTTTATAAGTCTCGTGTACGATGTCTCCAAGTGGCTTAGTATTACAAGAGGAAGTTGGTAATAAGAAAATTTCTCTTATTGCCAACTTGTTAAAACAGCAGCAAAAAATTGACATCATGTTCATTCATTTCTGTTGTGTTTTGTTACATAGAGTGGTTTTTTTTAATTTGATGAACATATTTTGAGTCCTTACTATATAAAGGCACTGTACTGCTATCCTTTTGAAAATGTGAGGCTGAATATTTCAAGATCCCTTTGCTCAAGGAGTTTTAAATCCAGCAGAAGCAATACACCAATTTACCAACAACTGTAATGCAAAGCAATGTATTTTGATGGCTGTTTAATGGCAAAGATCCAAAGATATTTTCCAAGTAGCAAAGGGGCTGCTACAGGTACCAGAAAGAAAAGTGTCAGTAAGACACAGAAGTACCTGTATTTTTAATCAAGATAAAAATATAGGACTTGCTGAGAAATATCAATTTAACATTGTACCAAAAAGGAAAATATATTTTCCATTTTTTCTCTTGAGAGGACTGACTGTTCAATGCTAATATTAAAATAACTGAAATGTCATGAAATCCTATTTTTGGAAAAATGGGAGATGATGGCCTCAGTTTAAAACCTCAGGGGATGAACGGGATAAGAACCATAGGCTCCAGCCCCTCAGTGGGAGTAAAAACAAATAGACAAATGGAAACCACAAGAGCATGTATTATCTTAAAACCTGTGAAAATATTGAGTCATCACTTTTGCATGTGGTTTCAAAACCTAATTAATTTTTTATTTCCAAAACATTCTACACTTATAAAATCACCAAAGGGCTGTGAAGAGATAAGTCGATTCGACAATTTCTATTGAATAATTACCCAGAGCCCATTAGAATGACATACTCAGATGACTGCTGGAGTCACAGGAGATGCACATAGAACAGTGCAGCACAACACCAAAGGCTTTGTGTCTCACAAGATTGGAAGCAAAATGTGGAAAGTGTCCCTTCTGTTAGTAGCATGTCTGTTCCACTGTTTCCCAGATCTCTCATTATTTACTCTTTTTTAGTTTGAGAAAATCTTTGGGAAAGTAGTTGTGATATCAATCGATATTTGAAAATAACACTGGTAGGCATTCCTGTAAATATCTAGGATGGATGGCACTATTATGAATGCTTTCTCCATTAAGAGGCTCTATGTATCTACATTTTTTCTTTTCTTGACTTTTCTCAATGATAGAGTTCCTATGTAGCACTAGATAATATTCAGTTTTCTTTTTCTCCTAATATATAGTTACATAATATTCTTGATACCTTAGAGAAACATAGCATAACTTAGTATACTGAGAGAACATTAATATTCTTGAATTAAAATACATACACATAGAAAGAAAAGGGGAATTATCTGAATATCTCCAATTAGATAACTGAAAAATTTAGCCCCTGGAACTTAAAATAGTATTTGTAGATGCTAATTTGTGTTTGTTTCCAGACTATGTTGTTTATGCCAACTATTTTTCCCTCTTGCTAAGTCTATCATTATAAAAGCAGTTCTGAAATGTAAACCATTCATAGGGAAAAACTAATTTACTGTGTATTTAGAGAAATTTACTTTTATATCAGAGTTAGAAGAGTCAATAAAGACTTACAGAAGGGTTGATACTCAGTTAGGTCTCTGTGTTAGACACTTTCCTTTGCTCTAGCAAATGTCCGAGTTTTTCTGTTTATAGTCAGTAAGCCTCTTTGCTTTCAGATCTATTCCTGAAAGCAAATGGCAGAGTAGAGATGCTCATATCAGGGCTGGCATGGGAGAAAAACAGACAAGGACAGGGAGAGAGAGAGAGAGAGAGAGAGAGAGAGAGAGATTGACAGGGAGGGAGGGAGGGAAGGAGGGAGGTGAAAGGCAAGGATTCTACTGTCCTTTCAAGGGAACACCCCCAACAACCAAAAGACCTCTGACTAGGTGCTACTTCCTAAAAGTTATGTCACCCACCAGTAATGTCAAGGTGAGGACTATGCCGTCAGCAAATGAATCTCTGAGGAATATTTGGTATCTAAACTGTAGCAGTCTAGACAGATGAGTGGCAAACAGGGAAATCTGAGCAGAGCAAGATTTATGTATCAACGGCCAGTTATATGATTGTCTGGATTGTATCAGTGATGGGGAAAAGCTTAAAATCACTGAAATAGAAAAATATGTCAAGAGATTAGAATTTGGAAATCCAAAGAAGGTAGATAGTATTAAAATTCTTGCATATTTTGCTAATGTACTGGAAATTTAGAGGAAATTGACACAAAAGAAGTTGCTAAAGACAGAAGGTTTGTGCTGAAGAGTTCTCAGCATAGTGTCAGTAAAAAAAGTTTGATTGAAATGCCCATTCAGGAGAGCAGCTAGATGGACAGGTTGGCTATTAATAATTCTTTAGAGAAAGGTGAGTCTAGATAAGTGAAAAGGTAAAAAAAACCTTACAAATAGCTACAACAGGTTAGATGTGGTGGTATTTTGTCCATGAAGGAGAAGAGATGGTAAGTTTGAGAATGTGATGAAAAGACTACTTAGGTCATTACTATAATTTTCCATCGAAGTCTCACATCGAGCCATAAAGATGTTAATAAAAACAAGAGAGGAATACAGTTTGTGCTTATTGCCAGTGGAATATCAAAAAACTGCACAGTGGGGCCAGATGCAAAATCAACTGGAAATACACCAGAGGCTCCAGCTGTGATGATTATCAGATTTTCCTGGTTCTCTTCCTGTTTTTCATACATCTATCATTCTGTACTTGTGTTAAACATAGACAGGAAGGAAGAAAAAAAATAAGGAAGGGGGGACCAAAAAAGAAAAAGAACCAACATTTCTGGTAATGTTAAAGCTGTGGAAGTTTTTCCTGTAGCAGTAGTTTCTAAGATTGAAGATGTCTGACACTAATGAAGAAAAACATTTAGTTATTCCCATACTAAAAAGACCAAGTGATTAACTCAGCTCTTCCAATACAAAAGAAGAAATGCTAGGTCAGGGAAGGAGCCGCCAACACTATACTTTGCTCTTTGTTATGTTGTTTTTAGTTGAATTTATGTATCTATGAATGTTATACTTTCCTTCTAGCCTAAATGCTTACAAAAATATTGCTTTCTGCTTTTCAGTCTAGTCACATTATTTTGAAACTTTTTTTGAACTCTGTAATATAAAGAAGGGAGAAAGAGCTGCAAGGATAAAAATGGCAGAGGGAAGGAAATTCTTTATATTGCAACATGGAAAGACTTGAGAGAATTCAGCTACACATATTTCTAAACACAGTGGCCTTTAAACAACAGAATCTATTGTTAAAGAGGCAGAATGCTCTGCCCCTCGATGAGTCGATTTAAATACACCAGTGTTTACTAGAGTCAGACTAAAAACCAGAGTATGAGCCTTATTTTCTCTCTTTGTTTAAGTGTCAGTTGGATCCTAAGGTCATGTTACTGCTCACTCTTTGCTAAAGGCATCAGGAACATGCACCAGTGTTGCTGAACATCACACCCAGCAACCACAAATTGTGTTCTACAGTCTGGTATTCAACTTGACCTAATGAAAGGGTAGAGGAACTGACTACACATATGATTGCTTTTGTTTTTATTTTTGAAATGAATGATAATCTGAAATCTATCTTGTAATTTATTCTAATATTTATATAAATAAATAATGTATTTCAATAAAGCTCCTTGGAGATAGGTGTCTTTGTTATGCAGTTTCATAAATCCTGAGGGAAACTTGGGATTGTAACTCAAAGACCTCAGTTTAGAAGCAGTGATGGTGCTTCAAGGCATCATGTCTTTAGTAAACCGTGGAAGAAGCAGAGCACTAGGGCGCTCGAACTGGTGAGCAATGCCCAGTTACTCCTGTGTTAATTCACTGATGATCATCTCTATGCACTTAAGTCTTTCTGAGAAGCAGTCTATTATTTTACTGTGTTAATCCAAGTTACATCATACAGGTGCAAATTCTCAGTGATGAATTGTTGAATGTGATCATAATGCATGTGTAAAAAGTACCAAGAAAGTCAGTTAAAACAAAACCTGTCTAAGTATAAAAAATCCAACTTACAAAGAAGTAACATAATTATTCCATTTTAATGGACATATCAGAAAACAAAACAAATAAAAAAGAAGAAAGAAAATTTAAATAAATGAAGAGTTCCTCCATAAAAAACAGAAAATTGAGACAAAATAAGAACAAAGAGGAACTGGAATTGGTTGAGTGCTACATGCAGCAAAGTCCATGCACTTGCAAGCTCTGGACATCAGCACTTGCCTCTGTCATCACCTTCGTAACTAGATGCGTGGGGCAAATCCTACTGAGTGATCATCACTGAGAAGTTTATGAGCTACTTTACATGAGTATGTTTATAAGGGGCCACCGTGGTAAAACATTCACCATCTGGTTCTGTAGGGTGAGTAACCTTTAGAAATCATGAGAACAGTATTCAGTGTGGTTCTGTGTTGCATTACACATAACTCTGGCTCAGTCTATTGGTACATTAAGATTCAGCCATACTAAATTTTTTTTTTAATCTTTATTGGTACATTAAATATACACATCATGATTGCACTCCATAATGGGGATTTGTACCAGTATAAGACACAACTTAATTCTCATTTTTTCCATAGCCCTACCCACCCTACCACCCCCCATATACATAAAATTGCTTTCCTTACTTTTTTGTTACAATCTCCACATTGTCCCCTTTCACCTTATTTTACATTGAGCATTTTATATTTCACGATATATAACATACAGTGCTAGGACTCATTTACATCTTCATTTTCTCATACCAGAGAAAAGATGCGATATGTACCTATCTGTGCCCTATTTATTTCACTTATGAGGATATCCTCAAGGTATGTCCATTTAAGTAGAAATGATTCAAACTTATCATTTTTTATGGCAGAGTAGTACTCCATTCTGTAGA
>PVIR01041443.1:0-12734 GCA_004026965.1 Petromus typicus
CATTGTGGACAGGACCCTCAGGGAGGCCAGGAGAGGGCACCCCTGGGGAACAGAGGGCACCCGCTCTGTTTGCTTTGGATACGGAGGAAAGGTTGGCTCCCCATCTGCCTGAGGGTGGGTGGCAATCTAATCCTAGATGCCTGCCCCTGGGGTTTAAGAGGGGAGGGCAGAGACAGGCCGCCACGGGTGGGCAGCCCAGGCCCGGCGCATAGGGGCCCTGCTCAGGAAGACAGCTCAGTATTTGGGCAGCAAGAAAGGCGCTGTTTGGCCCACGTGGAAAGCAAAAAAAAAAAAAAGCCAATGGAAGAGGGATAGCCGGAGGTGGCCAAGAAGGCCCCAGAGACACCAAGAACTTTGCAGGTGGCCTGAAGGCATCGGCCCTGCCCGTGTTATGCCCCCTGCCTCCCATGTCTGGCGAAAGGGACCACAGCCTTCCTCCCAGGGTGACTGGAAACCATTTCCCAGAGCTCCGTTAGGTGGTAAGCTAAGCCCCGAACAGCTGTGTCCTCTGTTCTACCCATTTTCCTCCATATTTCACAAGAGAAGACACTGAGAACAACTGGCCTAAGGCTGTGCACCTTGTGACTAATAAAGAGATGAGATTTGAACCCTGGCCCTGCACTCATCTTCGAGGCCTCTGCTCTGCCAAAGCCCCAGTGAGCATCTAGCAGACGTGCAGCAGATGCTTCTGGAATCAGAAGTTGCAATGATAATGGGCTTGTGTAAGTGTTTTTCTTTTCAGTAACAAGGATTGAGCCCAGGGCCTTCACACTGAGCTGTATTTCCAGTTTTGTTTTTTTTTAAGAGGGACTTTCTAAGATGCTAAGTAGCCCAGGGTGGGTTCATACTTGGAATTCTCCTGCCTCAGCCTCCCAGAGTGTATCCCCTCCTCCCCAGCTTGGCTTTGTGTCAATTATGACTTCATAAAATGCATTATCACAATTGCCAGTAAATGGACAGGCAGCCCACGAAGTCAGCGGTCCTCTGATTTCACAGCAGGCTTCCCGTCTGGAAGGCCAACCTCACCTTGAGCCACAGGAAGCCACTGGCTGTCGCCCCACTGGAATGCGTCCCAGTGGGGCTGGATGACCGCTCAAGGACTCTGAGCAGAGGGCGCTGCTGGAGGAAAGAGGGAGCAGGCCGCCTCTTGTGACAGCCACGGCTGGCGACAGAGGAAAGGGGGTCAGTACCAGACAAGCACGTGCTGGGAGAGGCCCAGCTAAGGTGGTCAGAGGCAGGAGCCCCATGCCAGCTCCAGGGAGCCTCAGAGGCCATGGAAAAAGGAGGGTCTTTCGAGAGACTGGCTGTTCTTGCTGGCACTGCCCCACCTGCAGCCCCAGCTAACAGCCTCTGCTTAGCCTCGTCCAGGACACACAGGCAACTCACCATTTGTGTGTGTGTGTGTGTGGTACTGAGGGTTGAACCCAGGCCTCATACATGCTGGCAAATGCTCCACCACCGAGCTACAGCCCCAGGCCTTTTTCTTTTCTTTTTTGAGAAAGATCCCATTAAGGTGTCAGGCAGGCTTGGAACTTGTGATCCTCCTGCCTCATCTCCCGAACGAATTCTGTGATTTCAGGTGTGCACCACAGCACTTGCCCACATCATCACTTCCAAGGGTCACTCAAATCTGGTGGTAAACCAGCCATAGTCACATCATGGCCACCAAACCTGAACAGAACAGCCAGACCAGGCCTGCTTGGCTCCAGAGCTGAGGCCTTCCTACTGCAGTGACTGCAATGAGCTGCTTTAGGGAGCAGGATGAGCTACAGGAAAATGGAAGTCTCTACAACAAGAGAGAGTCCCATCTGACTGATCTGAGAGTTCTTCCAACAGACAAAACAGCTTACTGCAGCACACGTTAAATGCTCCTCGTCAGGCGTGCTTGAGGTTACAGGACTTACTGGGAGGCGGTGAGGAGAGGGGGAGGAAAAGGGGAGGCAGAGGGCAGTAAAAGTCGGGCATTTCTCCAGACCAAATGATGTGTGATGTTAGATGATCGGACTGACCTCTGCTGCAAACTGTACAAGAAAGCGTGCACAAATGAAACAGACCACCTCACAGACGCCCCAGATCCTTCAAGATGACAAAGAACATGAAGCTCATGGGCTTGGAAAGAAAAACAAAAAGCTGATGAATTGAATTACCATCTTACATGGAGGGGAAATGATCCTAATTCCCATAAAACAGACATGTGGACCAGTGGAACTGAACAGAGGATGCAGAAACAGTCCCTGGCACGTGCTACTTGATCTTTGGCAAGGTCCCGAAACATACGCAGAAGGAAAGAGCGCCTCTTCAGCAAAGGGTGCTGGGAAAACTGTCTACAGGCACAAGATTGAATCTAGACTCGTATCTCTCCCCATGCACTAAACTAAAATCAATGATCAAAGATCTAACGTTGAAACAGAAACAATTACTGGAAGATAAAGTAAGTAAAACTTTTGAAGACATAGGCACAGGCAAGAACTTTCTCAACAGAGCCCCAGTTACAAAAGAAATAACACTAGATGTCATCATATCAAGTTAAAAATCCTCTGGACCACAAAGAAAACAACCAACAGAGTGAAGACACAACCTACAGAACGGGAAGAATTTTTGCCAGGTTCAGACAGAGGACTTTAATACATAAACAACTTTAAAAAGCTAGATCCCTTGGGCCAGGGAGTTAGCTCAGTGGTTCTGGGGCCTGCCTTGCAAGTGCAAGGGCCCAGTAACCATATATCACAATGCCAGGCATGGGGAGTCACGCCTGTAATCCCAGCACTTGGTAGGCAGAGGCAGGAGTACTGCTGTGAGTTCAAGGCTGAGCTGAGGGCCAGCCTGAACTACAAAATCGAGACCATGTCTCAAAAAAAAAAAAAAAGACCCCTCTAAAATAAGACTCAATTAAAAAATGGGTAACTGAAACAGATACTTCTCAATGGAAGTACAAATGGGCAATGAAATCATGTTCAACATTCTTGGCCACAACAGAAATGAAAATTAAAATAACACTGAGATTCCATCTTACTCCAGAAACAATGGCCAACTTCAAGAAATCGAACAATAACAGTGCTGGCCAGGCTGCAGGAAAAAGAAGCCTTTCTACATTGTCAGTGGGAATACAAACTAGTACAAGCACTACAGAAATCAGGTATAGAGGATTCTTGAAAAACTAAAACAGAAATTCAATAAAGACATCATATTGCAATGATGCATCACACCCATGTTTACAGCAGCACAATTCACAGTTGGTAAATCCTGGAGTAGCCTAGATAATCATCCACACATAAGTGGATAGAGAAGATGTGGCATTTATAGACAACAGAGTACTACTCTGCCATAAAGGAGGATAAACAAGTTATCTTTAGGAAAATGGATGCATCTTGAGATCATAATGTTAAGTGAAATAAATCAGACATCTAAACTTAAATACAGTACAGTTTTACTTATATAAGAAACTCAATGTATAAATAAAGAGCAAAATAAAAGATAGGTATTAGGAAGTAGAGAGACAGATCTTTCTCAAATAAGAAGAGGATCAGAGATGGAGGGAGGGGGAAGGGAGAGGAGGGAAAGGGTGTGACCAAAGAATTGAGAGGTGTTATGTACATGCAACAGCTCTCTATAAGGAATATGATCATTTTGTCTGCAAACATGTACTCATAAAAATTAAAATTGAGGAAAATTTTAAAAAGGAAAATTGTCCTAGCTATACATTCAGTGATAGCTGAGGACAATAAGATAGGAACCAGAGAAAAAGGGAAAGGGGGGGGCATGTCTGTAATTCTCTATTGATCACCAGACAGTGGCTTAATATGCTGCCACAGCTAAAAAACCCAATAGCATCTGGCCACCATTACAAAGGCTTTTTGGACACAGAACAAAAACACTGTACCCTGGGACAGAACCATGATGCAGCTGAACCTGGGGGACTGTGTACAGCTCTTACTGCATCTCCTGAGAGCAAAGGAGAAAGAAGATGCACTAGGGAGCTAAGACCCTTCCAGGCTATTAAAAGACACTTCAGAAAAGCAGGCTCTTCACAGTCTGCAAAGACAAAGAAAGGTTACGACAATAGGCGGAAACAATGCAATCCCAAATGAGGAGAGAGGGAACAGTCAGACTTTTCCAATCGATCCTAGTGCGTAAAATAAGAGCTTATTCCTTGAATTTTGAAAGCAACTTTCAGGACTAATAAAAGGAAGTTCACTGCTTATAGAAGGCAATAGAGTATGAAATTTACTATCTTAGGCATTAGTACTGGATTAAATATTTAGTTTATTGAGATTCTAGAGACATATTTTTAAGCATTTGTCTCTCTTTTCAGAACAGAACTGCAGATATTGAAATAAGCACAGAAATTTCCTGTTTCCTACCATAGCTAATTATCTTCTTGTATTTTCCCTTTATCTCTTATTCCTTTGCACACATTACTTTTCACCTGTACAGATGTGGTAAAAATGCAAGCAACTGCCAGGTGTGTGACACACCCTGGTACCCCAGCACTTTGCAGGCTTTGAACTAGGAGTATCACAAGTTCAGGCCCAGCCCGGGCAACTCAGCTGACGGCTGGGGATGTAGCTCAATGTAAGCTGGGCTCAGTTTGACTACCACAAAACAACGAAAGCCACTATGTGCTGCAATTTCCACTTTTCACTTTAGCATTTCAAGCATTTTGTTAAATCCATAATGTTTTCATTATAATTTTAATGATTATATAGTATTTAGAATGGACCGATTATATTGAATCAAATAGGGTTGGAGGATTTTTCAGGCAGGAGGATTTTTCATTTTTTAGATGACTTTCTCTGAGGGAAATTTCAGGAGTGGGTAAAGGTTATAAACAATGTGTGTATCTTGGACAACAATGTCAGGTTATCTTTCTAGTGGTTTATACCTCTTAAACTAACTGCTAGCAACATGCAGTGGAAGCACTTTATCACAGTTTCACTGGCATGAAGTATTCTCATTATTTAAAATATTTTTTAGAAGGATAAATATAAGGGCTGGGGATTTAGCTCAATGGCACTGTGCCTGCCTCATAAGCACAAGGTTCTGAGTTCAATCCACAGTACCAGAAAAAAATAAGTAAAGAGATAAAATGGAGCCTCCCTGTTTATTTTTTATTGGCCACACCTTCAACATAACTTTTGTTTTGGGGGGCTGGTTTTTAAGTGAGGAGATAGAACTGATTCAAAACAGGATTGATCCTCCCATCTTTTTCTTCTTTCTCTTTCTTTCTTACTTTGCACAGGGGATTCAGCCTAGGGGCTTTACATCCCCAACACTTTTTTTGAGACCAGGATCAGGTCACTAAGTCATCCAGGATGAGCTTGAACTTGCAGTGTTCCTGCCTCAGCCTCCCAGAGTGCTGGGATTATAGGTGTTGCCTCTAAGGCTGGCCAAAACAGAACTCTTTAGTTAGCTTCCCTCTTCCTTTGCTACCTACACCTAGACCACAGCTCTGTGCACTTGAAGGCCTGTACTTTACCCAGCTCTTGAACCCACCTGGACATTTTCAGGCTGAGTCTGAGCTGCCAGTCAGGCCTGGACCCCAGCCCTCCTCCCTGCATCCGCAGGGTACAGTTTTTCAGAAATGGCTCCTGCCTGATCCTTCCTGCAGATCACCTTATACCTAGAGCTCTGCTTCTAGGCCTGTTCTGCTGGCGGGCCTGGGCTCTTGGAAGAGAATTTCCAGGTGACTAAATAACTGCTCATCATTTACCCAGTGCCCTCTGCTTCTCTGCCAGCCCTGCCAGGCCCAGCACAGACATGCACTGAATGACAACAGGATTTGCCTTATTGCCTCCTGGCTAAGTCTTGCCCACTTTCCTAAATGCGTAGAGTCAGCCTGGCAGCAGGACCAGTCTTATGCTGGGGATAGAGGGAGAGCCTGGCCCTGACCGCGGGCTACAGCAGGGGCCTCAGTCTGGCTGCAGGGCCTTGGCCTCGGCGGTCTCCGCGTCCTGGTCTGTTTTGGCCCCACACTTTGATCTGTGTCACCTGCCAGCTTTCTTTACTTAGAACAAGGCTTTGTCTTCCTTCCTTTCTCTTCCCCACCTTTCTGATCATCTCATCTCCTTGGCATCACCTATGCAGGGGAAGGAGGGGCAGGAGGCCCAGGGCAGGCTGTTGTCCCGAGCAGAGGGCCGAGAAGTTCTGGTCTCCAGGAAATGTTCCATGGAGCTCACAGCAGTCCACGGTCAATGCTTCCTTTGTGATCTTTTGGGGCAAAAAGGGCACAGGTGGGTGGGGCCTGTGGCTAGGACTGCATGTGGCCCACTGGTTCTCAATCAATCCAGTGTGACTAAAAGGGCAGCTGAGGCTGTGGGGGCAGCGGGGACAGGGCTGGGGGCGCCAGGACACCACAGTCTGACTCTTGAGACAGGGACACACATCCCGCGGACGCCAAGGGGATCTCAGGATGACTGATCCTGACTCCTGTGGTTTACAGAAGAAGGAACTGAGCCCCAAGGATGGAGATCTCTAATCCTCATGTCTTCTAATTGAGGAATCTTTGTATTTCTCTTACATCGACTCTGCATTTCCCAAGCAATGTTCCAATTTGGTGGGACTGAGTGCAGGTATGAGGCTGGTCCCCTTCTGTGACTGTGGCAGCAGGATCACCACAGGGGCCAGGTCAGCTTGACAGCGGCTCACCTTTCCTGGTGCAGGAGCCCACGGCACATAAACTCACTAAGTGCTGACCTGGAAAGCAGGAGTGGAGACAGCCAGGTAAGGTGGCCTGCCCGGTGCTAGGGATCAGTGAGTGGCAGGTGACATGTCAACACCAATGCGCTGGTCCAACCAGCGTCCTCTGGCCAATCCACAGCTTCCTCGTGGGTCAAGGTAGGAGGTCACCTTGGAAAGAAGCACAGTTGGCATCTGTGCCAACTCAGGAACCGCCATCGCTTTCTTTGCCAGTGGAGAAGGTGGGGCTCAGCTAAGGACAACTGTGCCCACATGAGGCCCCTGAGGTGAGCAAGTTAGTGCCCTTAACCACATGCCAGGGAAGGCAGTTCAGCATCATTGGACTCCCAAAGAGAGGCTGAAACTGGAAATGCTCATGAGCAAGGCCACCTTGCAAATTCCATGACATCGAGTGGTGGGCATGTGGATCAGAGCAACCAGTCCTTATAGGTTGTCTCCATCTTTGTCACATACCTTCAGTATTGACTCTGGGCCTCAGTGTTCCTATACGTAAAATGGGAGAGAACACCCACTCCTATGCAGGCTTTGGATAGGAGGATGAGTCAGAAACAGACAAGAGAGTGCTTGGTAACCAATCAAGTACAGTCAGATGTTAGTGACAAATCATTTACTCAGTGCCTCACGAGTGCGTGCCCACCCCTCACTATAAAGAGCAAAATCAAACAACTCACTCAGCAGAGCCTGCCTCATCTCCTGGAAAGGGCAGTTACTCTGACATCCCCAGCCTTAGTTCTCCTCTCCTGGCTCCCCATTTGTAGGTCTTGAGGAATCAGCAGTAGAGGAAGAAGACACAGGGATCATGGGCAGAGCTATTTTCAGATGAACAGTGCTATTTCTAGTGACTCTCTGCCCTGGGAACGTAAATCAGGACGTGTCTGAGTCTCCTTCTTGGAAGGCTCAGAACACAACACAAATGACCAACGTTTTAAGTGCACAGAATTCTCTCATCCGAAGAAAGAACAACTGGAGAGCAGAGGTGGGCTGGACTCCAGGTCCAGCCTCGCACTGGATGGGGAGGACAAGGCCCAGGAGCACTTCGGTCCCCAGAAGGAAAGTAGGGGAAAGGTCGGCCCTCTGCTTAGGTGAGCGAACCTCGGGGGCCCTATTCCTGTGGCTTTCTAGAGGGATTCTCTCCAGCAACAGGGACACTGCAGGGTTTGCACTGGGCGAGACCCAAGGACACACACTGCGAGTTTGCCTGTGACACACAAGGTGTGCATAGGTCACCTGGGCCACACAGCTGCCATGCTCAGGCTGGGTCCCTGGTTCAGGCTGAGTCTCTGGCCTTGGTTCCTGACCCATTGCTTCTGCCATGAATCAGCAAATGGTACATAGTGCACACCATAAAGAATCATTAATTGATTTTTTTTTCTTCTTTGTAGTGAACCCATGGAGACTGAACCCAGGGCCTTCACCCTGAGCTACATCCCAGCCTTTTTTATTCTAGCCACTAAGTTGATAAATTGTAGGGTCTGGGCTCCAACTTGGTGATCCTCCTGTGTCTGCCTCAAGTTCTGTTATTTTAGGGGTAGGCCACCATGCAGGCTGAGAGATCATTTCTTTCAATCCCTGGGACAGGAAGTGACACATTCAAAGTCACAGGTTACCAATAGTTTGGGATAATGAATGTTATCAACCCTACATTTGCTTCAGTTATTTACTGCCTTTAATCAACCCTTTCAACCTGGTATTAGTATATACTTTTATATTTTCCCCTTATTTTTCCTTGTTCTCATTCTACTCCTGTTTCTCTCTTTTTTTCCCAGAACTGGGATCAAACTTGGGACTCTGCACTTGCAAGGCAGGCACAGTACCCCTGAACTAAACTCCTGGCCTGATCTCTTTAACCATAGAGTACTAACATAGGAGTTTTTTTTTCCTTTAAAAAAATGTGTATTGGGTCCCGGTAACCATATACACAGGCTCATGCCTATAATCCCAGCACTCGGGAGGCAGAGGCAGGAGGATTGCTGTGAGTTTGAGGCTGAGCTCAGGACCAGCCTGAACTACAAAGCGAGACTGTTTCAAAAAGAAAAAGTTAACCTCTAGCTACTGACTAATGTTCTTAGCCACGGTTCCTCCAAAGGGTTGACTCTGTGGTGGTGCCAGTCAGAGGCTCGGGGCTGGCATCGTGTGGAAGGACAGAGATGAATTAAGCATCTCAGAGACAAGGCTTCCCACTGGGGCCTATTAGCTCGGGATCTGGCACAAATCTCTCTGAGTTGGCGCCACAGTGTGGAGGGGAAAATCCTGCATTGTGGAGTCAGGCAGATGCAGGCTAGTCATTCTGGCTCTACCACATTCTAGGCATGTGACATGGGTTGTTCATTCCCTAAGGTGCCTCAGTATCTTTACTTGTCACAAGGAAATTAAAATCTTTCTTCGTGCTGCTGTGACGGTTAGTAAGCAGTGCACAAAAAGACACAGCTGTGTGTTTGGCAGTAAGCACTGGTGGAAGAAGTGTTAGCCATCTGACTCCTATCACGTTGTTATTGTTTGCCGACCTAGAGGCAGAAAGGAAAAGACTTGTGGGCCCATTACCTAGTCCTACAGAAACAGCTCAATGCAGAGCCTGGTAGGTTTCTGTTGGGTTTATCTGGGAGGAGAGGCAAGCAGACAGTCTTTGGTCTGACCAGGAGTTCATGCCTAGGAATTTCTAAGCACATTAAATTCTAGGGTAGAGCATGTGGTGAATACATGTGAGGCCTTGGGTTCGATCCTCAGTACAAGATGAACACACGCATACCTACATGCACAAAATGACCAGATACACCTAAGTCAGGTGATCCATGGCCTCTGAGTGCAAGGATCTGCCTTTTACGGCCCCCTCTACTACACAGTGGACTCTGTAGGAACAGAGGCCATTTTCCTACCCATTCAGACATGCCAGTCCGGTTTGGCAGCTGCAGGAGAGGTGCCCCAGACTGAGCAGGCAAGTTTGGCTGCCACAGCAGAGTCCAGAGAAAAGTGCTTCTTAACCAGAATTCCAGGCCTCTCTTCCTAGTCCTCAGAGCACAATGGCGACATTATCACGGTCAATCCTGTGCTACTTGGGGGCTGGAAATGACTAAGGGCAATGTGACAGCACATTCCGTCAGCTGAGGACACACAGCATAAGAAATCTAACTGTATCCAAGGGCCTGCCGAGCTGTTCCAGAACCACAGGTCCAGAACCCTGATGGTCTTGCCTAGTTCCCACGGCCAAGTCTTGTATTTCATTGATTTTTACAGTACTAAGGATTGAGCCTGAGGCCCTACATGTGACAGACAAGTACTCTACCACTGAGCTGCATCCCCAGCCTTTTAAAAATTTTATTTTGAGGGCAAGGGATTTAGCTCAGTGGTTCCGGTGCCTGTCTTGCAAGCACAAGGACCGGGGTTCGATCCCAGTAACCACATACAATACTGGGCGTGGAGACTCATGCCCAGCAGCAACCAGTACCACATACCACAGTGCCAGGCGTGGTGGCTCATGCCTGTAATCCCAGCACTTGGAAGGCAGAGGCAGGCTGTGATATAAGTTTGAGGCTGAGCTCAGGGCCAGCCTGAACTACAAAGGGAGACCCTGTCTCAAAAAAAAAAAAAAAATTATTTTGAGATAGGGCCTCACTAATTTGCCAAGGCTGGCCTTGAACTTGTGCTTGTGCCTCAGCCTCCAGAACAGCTGAGATTGCAGTGTATATCACCATTCTTACCCAGCTGGTCAAGTTTTTATTTTACAAAATGCTCTCAGCACTGGACAATCTGCTACCTGACCACACCCATAGGGACAGGAAGGGACACAGTATTGTGCTCTCATCAATACTAAGAGGCCACGAGCTCTGACCTAGATCAGAGGTGGAGAACCTATGGCATGCGTGTTATTGTGTTTTTTTGTTTTTTTTTTTAAGACAAAAGATGTGAATATAGAGGATATTCAGGTTTAATTGC
Organism: Petromus typicus; assembly: GCA_004026965.1. NCBI lineage: Eukaryota > Metazoa > Chordata > Mammalia > Rodentia > Petromuridae > Petromus > Petromus typicus. Next base: position 10,627 of record PVIR01041443.1, read on the forward strand.
AGTAGTGGCACTTTACAAAAACTAAGTCGACTTGGAGTTGTAGTTCGGCACTTGGTCTTTAAAGGGTTTGCCAGCACTGACCCAGGTGCTAGACCCAGCCTGGGGTGGGGGTCGTGCGTCATCCCAGGTTTCTCAAAGGTCTGATGGTGCAAGACGTGCATAGCTCGGGTGGAGAGCACACAGCAGCCTGCCATCCGGCCCATAGATTTCCCAGTGCCCGCAGGGCCTGCTGTCACGGGGGACATCACACGGAGCTCGCTCCGCTTGGAGAAGAAGACATTACCTGAGTTATTGGGAAATCTCTGGTCCTGCCCTATCTGGAGATTAACATCACGATCAGGACAGCAGAATTACACTAGAGAGGAATTCTCTTCCCTAAAATTTTTGCTTCAACTGAAGAAGAAACCTCTTCCCAGAAATCCTGCTGCCCATCCCACCGTCCACTCTCCTCTCTCCCTCTTCTGTGAGCCTCTTATTCCTGGCCCTCTTCATTGTTTCCCTTATTCTCCCCATCTCTCTCTCTCTCCCCTCATGGTCTGTTTTTTATTTGTTTGTTTTTGGGATTTTTTTGAAACAATGTCTCACTTTGTAGTGCAGGCTGGCCCTCAGCTCACTATGTAACCCAGGCGAGCCTCCAACTCAGCAATCTTCCGGCTTCTGCCTCCTGAGTGCTGGGATGACAGGCGTGAGCCACCACGCCCAGCGTTGTGGTGTGTGGTTACCAGGATCAAACTAGGGGCTTGAGCTAAATCCCTAGCCCCTCATGGTCTGTTATTAACTGATCATGACAGAGCTGAATAATGTCTTTATATTATTGGTTGAATTTATAGACCATTAAATTTAAAACCCTCTTCTTAAATTTAAAAAAAAACCAAACTCAACATTTTATATTTTCCTTTAAATAACACTACTTTGGGCAATAAGTCTTTTAGGAGAATTTTAAAGATCATCTAGTTCAATGCCCTTTCTTTCTTTCGTTTTTGGAACCGGATCTTGATATGCAGTTCAGGCTGGCTTAGCCTCTCGAGGCCTGGGTTGCAGGCATGTGCCACCATACCTAACTTCAATGGTATTTCTGAGAAGGGAATTTTAAAGGTCATCTAGTTCAGTATTCTGGAGCAGATGTGTTCAACTCGAGACCCTCAGGCACACACAGCCCTGGACAGCTCATACTGTGGCCCATGAGACATGCACTTTGACATCATTATGGGATGTTTTGGATGCTGCTCGTGCCTTGCATATACAGTGCTCTAGCACAGACTGTGAGCAGCAAGTGCTGTGCAGAGAGGGGGCAGGGCAGCGCTAACTGCCTCCCTCGCCAGCCACAGTGGAACCGAGAGCCCGTGTACCAGACGTCACAAGTGTTTGGGTGACTCAGTGAGTAAAATGCAGCAATGACCTGCAATAGCGTTTCAGCCTGTCTACATCTGTGTTTGTATTAGTTCATATAAGTTAAAATATTAAGAAATAAAGGAAGCCTTGTTACTCATATACAAAACTATATAGGGCTAGGGACATACATAGCTCAGTGGTGCAGCACCCACTTGGCAAGCACAAGGCCCTGAGTTCGATTCCAAGTACCAAAAGGAACAAATGTTATTATTTGTTGCCCAAGACAATTCCTTTTCACTCACTGTGGCCCAGGCAAGCCAAATGGCTAGATACTCATGGCTTAAAAGGATCAAGACCTGCTGTGTATATGCACCAATTCCTTCCAATGCACCTATTTACTTACTATGTACTGTAAGCATATATTAATAAAAGATGGAAGGAGAGGCATGGTGTTATGCACCTATAATCCCAGTACTCAGGAGGCTGAGGCAGGAGGACTGCTGCCAGCCGAGGCTACACAGTGAGCTCAAGGCCAGTCTGAACTACATAGCAAGATCCTGTCTCAAAAAACAAGTGAATGAATAAATAAAGGGAGAACAGCACATTTACTCCCTTAAAACGACATTCATTTCTCTTTGAACACTTCTGGGGGTAAGAGCCCAATGTTGTATGGAAACCCAATGACATATAAGCTGCTACATATATGCAGTGCCTGGTATGCACATGCCCTAGGTTCAAAGCCCAGCACCACAAAAGCAAAAATAGAACAACCTATG
>PVIR01041444.1:0-12757 GCA_004026965.1 Petromus typicus
CAGCTGGAGTCTACAAGTCAGCATTGGTTTTGATTGCATTAAACTATCTCACTCACAGCTCCATTTGCTCCAAAGTTGTAAGACAAGAGTTCAGTGAGATAAATAACTGAGATATCTGTTTTTATGGTGATGTTTTTCCTTATTCAGGCTTTTGATAGGTAATGGAAGTAGAGAGATCAAGGTGGTATCGCTTCTCAAGAAGGCAGAGCTTGGATATTCTTCTGTCTTCTTGATATAATATGGAACTGTATGCTTTGGAAATCAAATAGGCGAAGGGCAAGGAAGTCATACTCACAAAAGCTGGTGAGCAAAAATTGTGACCAAAAAATAACTGACATATTTTTTTAGGAACAGCATGTAGATTAATAGGAATAGAATTTCTCTCACAAATCAGGGGTAAATATTTGAATGAAAATTTGTCAAAGCAAATATTAAGTCTGGCCAACAGGATATACAATATATATCAAATGCCAAATTTTAACTTCAAAAATATTTCCTTCTTTTTTGCCTTTTTCCAATTGTGCAGAAATAAAATTGAATTTGCTTATTATTGAGATTGAAGGAAATTTGTCAAAAGCTGTGATTTTTATCAAAGCAGATGAACACTAGTCAAATATCTCAAATGTATTTGAATAATAAATCTATTGATTCATTCATTGTTCATTTAGCACAGCAAAGGTGTCTTCAGCATGAGATGCACATGCATTATTGACAGTAGATGTGATGACTATTTTTACATTTATTATTTTGGAAGGATAAATTATCTGATTATTTCATTTGTGATATCTGGACCTACCTGTTTCCATTTCACTTTAAGGAGAGGGAAGAAAATGAGGAAACTAGTGCCAAAAGAACAACAACAAAAAAATTAAAACCATATGATTTTCTCTTGGAAAAAAATAAGCTTAAGTGTGTGTATTCTGACCCTGGGAAGAAAAATGACAGTGTCTCCATGAGTTCTGTCTGTTTCTTTACTGTTCTATCTCCAAATGGCAAGTAAAATTCTCATATGGAACTGATTCACTTTCCTCCACATCACCCAAATTTTTAAAGCCATTTTTAACTTGATAATACAGCTGATTTTTGATTCTTATCTTCCTGACTGGTGTATCTCTTGACTATATTCAAACACTGGGTCAAATGTAGGTTACTACCTAATAATTTGTTTTCATATTTCAATAATAACTTCAAGTCTGAGGTCAGATAGCAATTACTCATGATGTGGTCTACATTAACTCCCTCACTATTAAATGAAATTAGATATTATTTATATTAAAATCAGTTTGAATTTTAAAGGGTTACATATGAGAATGACTTGTCAGAATAGAGTTTAAGAAAGAGAATAAAGTGAATTTATTCTTTAATGATGAAGTCATTTCTGATTCTTAAAAATGATCATACATATGTGCTTTATATATGTATACATTGATAATTTACATTATGAATTATACATATATATATTTAAAGTGACACATTTTAATTATTCATACTTGATATAAATGTGGTAGTGTGGTATAATTATGTAATTTTAATCATTGTATCATAGTAACTTTCATGTTAACTGTCAAATTCTATTTGTGAACTTTTGCTTTTGCTCTGTGGTTATTGTGTTATATCTAAATATCCTTGCCAAAACAACATCCTGAATAATTCTCTTGTGATTTTTGCAAGTTCCTTTTTTTTAAAAAAAAATTACATTCATGGCTGATCCATCTGGAAATATTTTAAGTTTTATAGTGACAGGTAAAGGCCTAGTTTTCTTATTTTGTGTATTGAGAATTGGGAACTTTTTTTGAAGAGGATTTGGTTTTTCCAAAGTATAATCTTAATTACTTTATTAAAAGTAAGTTGGTGGGTGTTCTTTCCCATTGTTGGAATAGCGCAAAACATTTAAAGGAAGAAAGTTTTAACTTGTCTCAGGGTATCAGGGGGTTATTACACAGCCAAATGGCTCCAAAGCAAAAACATCATGGTAGAAGGGTGTGATGGAGCAGAATTACTCAGTTCACAGCACCTGAAAAGCAGAGGAGCTGACTAAAATGCCCCTTGCTCCTCCTGAACCTCCTGGACATGCCAAGCAGTGCATTCTGGTAGTTTTCTAGGTCTCCCTTTCCCAGCCAACTTGATAACTAATAGTTACAATCTGATTTTTGAGAGCTTGAAATCAAAACACATTTCCTAATATCCAATATAGAAAATAAGAAGTTAATAATTCCACCTAACGTAATTAATTATGTCTAATAGAAAAACACAGTTGTCTTTATCCAAAGCCTCAAAATGTTAAAACAAATTCCAGAATGCCCATTCTTTAGGTAGCCATTAATGGACTGGAAACCCCAAATACCTGTTCTCAAAGAAAAGATTCACACTTTTGTAGCTTTTGTGACATGGGTGGGATCTTACTGCTGCTGAGATGTGCTCAAAGCGTTATTCTTCTTTCTCTTCTTCCTCCTCCTCCTCCTCCTCTTCCTTCTTCCTTCTTCCTTCTTCCTTCTTCCTTCTTCCTTCTTCCTTCTTCCCTCTTCCCTCTTCTTCTTCTTCTTCTTCTTCTTCTTCTTCTTCTTCTTCTTCTTCTTCTTCCTCTTTTTTTCTTTTTAGACAAATCTCCCTTTGTAGTTCAGGCTGGCCCTGAACTATGTAACCCAGGCAACCTCAAACTCACAGCAATCTTCCTGCCTCAGGGGTGAGCCACCTCAGCCAGCACTGTGGTTTGTGGTGTTGGGGATCAAACTTGAGACCTTGTGCTTGTCAGGCACATGCCAGAACAACTGAGCTAAATCCCTGAACCCTTCTTTTTCTATTTTCAAAGTACTTGATTTACATTAAATGTATCTAAATGTTTCAGAAACCACACTTCTTTTGGTCCTGGTATTACATGTGCTTTCTTTTATGCCAAAATTTAAGGGTTTTTGTATTGTTTTGTTTTGTTCAGGTTTTTTCGAGACAGGGTCTTGCTTTGTAGTTCAGGCTGGCCCTGAACTCAGCCTCAAACTCACATCACAGCAATCCTCCTGCCTCTGCCTCCTGAGTGCTGGGATTACAGGCATGAGTTACCACGCCTGGCACTGTGGTATGTGGTACTGATTGCTGCTGGGCGTGAGTCTCCCCGCTCAGTATTGTATGTGAACCCGAGTCCTGGCACTTGCAAGACAGGCACCAGAACCATTGAGCTAAATCCCCAGCCCGCCAAAATTTAAAGGTTTTATAAATCATCCTTCTCTGATTTGGGTGGTGCATTTTCAATGCTGGTATTTTTTGTTTAATGATCAACCTGTTTAATGATTATTCAGCCCATAACTTGGACTAACAACCACCTGTTTTTTTGTTTTTTTCACAGTTCTGTACATCTTGTTTATAGAAATTAAATGTCTTTTTTTTTTGTCCTACAGTACACCTAGCTTATGTAGTACTGTAATTCTTGCTGATTTTATTGTATAGTACTATAGTTTTATATTGTGTTACATATCATATGAATTACTGGTGCAAATAAAAACAAAATCATCAAGTTGGTGTTTCCTTTGTTTTAAACATTATAGTGTACATATATAACTTTTTGTTTAGTGACCAATTCATTGATCTAGTAGAGTCAATCACAATTATGGTCTCAGCTATAGAAATGTGGATTTCTTTCTATGTTCTCTAACAAACTGACCACTACTGAACTATTTTCATTATATTATCGTTTGGTACAACTTGAAATCTCTCATTATCATGCCTCAAGCTTGGTTCATTTTGTCCAGCATGACTTTTGATAATTTCTATTTTTCATGAGTCTGTCTGACTTTTAAGGGCATTGTTTCTGTCTGTGAGGAATGATAATATTTCCGTAGTGAGGGCATTGAATCTATTACTATTTTAATACTATTACTTTCCCATTCCATGAGTATAAGATGTCTTTATTTTTTTCTATTCAATATTTTGCCAGTGTCAAAATTTTCATTATAATGCTCACTCATTTCTTTGTTTAATCTTAGTTCAAGACATTTTATTTTAATTATTGTGAATGAGAATACTTTTTATTTTTATCTTAGCAGTTTTATTATTCTTGTGTAAAACAAAGATTCTATTTTTATAATGACTATGTATTCCTGAAGGATTTTTGAGATCCACAGATACAGTACAATTAAATAGATTTCAGGCATTAGCATGCAGGAGAACAGCACTGATAGAATGTTATATCTGAGATTATCACTACACATAAATGAATTCACAAGGTCAAAAGCAAATAAATATAAAGCAAGGACCAAAATATAGACCATGTGTAATTGTCATATATGATAAAATAAATATTTTTGATTTTTATTTAGTAGAATTTACTGAAGATAAATCCACACAACATAATATAACCCAGAAATTATAATTCTAAGTCCATACATGAATGAGATGTTTTTGCATGCAATTCCAACACATGCTTGATTTTTTATAATATTAGAATGTCCCAAAACTGAAAAAAACACAAATCTAAAAACCGAGTAAATTAATTCATGAGCACTCAAATAATGGGATACTATACACCCATGAAAATAAGTGATTTACAAATAAACACAAAATATGTCAATAGCACAAACATAATTGTTGCCAAGGAAGCCAGATACAGTACATACCAGATTGTTAGATTCCATCTACAGTCTATAAACTTCAAAAATGAATGAAAGGAAGCTCTTCTGACAAAAGTCAGAATAGTGGATGTGTTTGTGAGAGACGATAAGGTTTTGACTGCGAGGAACAGGAAGGGTTTCTGGGATGTGCTATTGACAATTTATATAAATTGATATTCTTACATATTAATTTTTCTGTAAGATCTCAAGCTGTTTATTTGTGATTTGTAGATATCTTTTAAATGAATTTTCTTACTAAAAGGATTTTAAAAGTTTAGAAAAAATTTAATTTTCAATTTAACCAAAGAATAAATTCATTAATCACACTCCTATTCCACCAGCTTACCATGGATTTTCTATTCGACCTGATACATTATTGTGGAGACTCAGGCTGTCTAGATAGTATTAAGGTTATAGTTCACAAAAACATCAGTAGAATGAAGATTTATATTAAACACATGTAGCTTAATTTAAACTGAAACTGTGTCTGTGAAATCTGTAATAAACAGAAGATCAATAAAATAAAAGTACTGTGTTAGTTGTGAGGGACTTTGTATCACAATATGGTAAAGAATAGGACCATCTATTAATATACTCTGTCCCTAAGAAGAAAATTGTACATTGTGGGTTGAATTTTACTTTTAATTAGATAATTTGTAAGAAGCTTGTGGAAGCAGTGAGCAATGTAGCAAGTGGCCTTTTGCTAGGCTGAAAATGATATACCTTAAGAGTGCAGTCACAGCACACAGAAAGGGAAATAAATTGCAAAGATGAGCATTCACCTTTGTGAGAAACCTTAAAATGAGCTGGTCATGGAACATTTTCTGATGGTTTTTTGAAAATATGAAATAGTACTGGGAAGACACTTTGGTTTCCTCTTTTTAATGCCCAGGGTTCTGTAATTTTGAACATTTGATGTTGGCTAAAAGGTTGGAACGCTCATCCAGTGGATGTCCTGTTGAAGAACCAGCTCTTACATTTGAGCAGAGCAGCCCTCATTCCTCCCCGCGCCAGGCACTTGGCCTGCTGGCAGATTCCAGTAGAGTCCCTCCTCACACAATGCCTATTGCAGAGGGAAACTAGCTATGGCAAAAGCCACTGCAGAATTCATGGATAAAGCCCTTGTATTGATCAGCTTTCCTGTTATGGGACAAAATATCTGACACTCCCAACTTCAAGGAAGAAAAATGTTAAAACAATCTTAGTCATCCATGAGCTGGAGCCCTGGCCCAATGTGGGATAGGGCTGTAGGGCCACTGCAGTACCCAGGGCCTCACGGAATTGTCTGAGTGCTTCTTGGGTTCCCGAACCCCCCCCCTCCCCGCTTTTGACAGAACAAAGGCAGAAGGGTTTTTTGTTTGTTTGTCTGTTTTGTTTTGCTTTGTTTTTGCAGGGTCTCGCTTTGTAGTTCAGGCTGGCCCTGAGCTCAGCCTCAAACTGACATCACAGCAATCCTCCTGCCTCTCCCTCCCGAGCATGAGCCACCACGCCCGGCACTGTGGTATGTGGTACTGATTGCTGCTGGGCGTGAGTCTCCTCGTTCAGTATTGTATGTGAACCCGAGTCCTGGCGCTTGCAAGACAGGCGCCGGAACCACCGAGCTAAATCCCCAACCCCAACAGCAGCAGCTTTGTAGCTGACTAGGCAGCATCGTCTCAGACTGGACTCTTGCTTCTGTGACTCCACCTCTCCTGTGTGCGGCAGACTCATTTCACATGACTTCTCCTGATTCTTCGTATCACTTTTGATTAGAAATTTATTTGCTAGTGTGTTTGTTTCTTTTGCCCTGATATTAAATCTCTTGCATGATGTAGAAGACCTATATTAGATTTATCATCTTGAGTATTTATAATAATGATAATGATTAAGAACGGCAGGTTATAAACATTAATTAAACTTTTTTTTGACGTTTAGTCAGAATTCTATCTACTATTATCATCCTGAGTTCAACTAGATAATTCAATTTTACTTATGATTCAAATGGAAAAAAAACATTGGACATATGTTATAGTTTAGATTTAAAATACCCTCGGGGGGTCAGGGAATTAGCTCAGTGGTGCCACACCTACCTGGCCAGTGGAAGGCTCCAAGTTTGATTCCTAGAACAATAAGTAAGTAAATAAATAAATGAACAAATAAATAAAATAAAATAATAAAATGAAATAAATGTCCCCCAAAATCTCAGATGTTCAAGAAGCAGAGATTTGACAGGGGATTAGACCACAGGGGAGCAGTACTCATCCATGGGCCTATCTTACCAATGAGTTCCTCATAGAATGTTCTGTTTCCAGGTTGGGTCTGCTCAGAAGAGCTGGTCAGTGGGGCTGTGACCTGGGCTGTCCTGTTCTTCCTCAGCTTCTCCCTGCTGCAGCTGCTTGTTGGCTGCCTTGTGCTGACCCGGTCTTCTCTGCCATTCCCTTTCACAGCAATGCTTCTCTCTTGAAGCCGGACAGCCACAGACTGAACCCTTGGAGAAATGAGCCAAAGAAACCTGGCCTTTCGTTGTTGGATATTGGGCACTTGGTCTCAGGGCTGATAAACCTGACGGACACAGTGTTCAAAGAGGGTTTTCACTGGCAACCCCCTGAGTATGCGTTAGTGCTTTGATTCATGCAATGAAACAGCTGTGTTTTAGTGAGGTTTTAAAAAGTGTAATTTTTCTATTCCTTTTTTATCTCACAAGATTAAGCCAGATTATTTTAGTTCTCTGAAATACTTCAAACTGAATATTAAAGTTATTTCAAAATTAAAATCTAACTTTAACTCACTGGTAAATGTTCAAGATTGAGGGTGGAAATCAGTATGGAGATTCCTCAAAAAGCTAGGATTGGAGGTCCCATTTGCTCTGCTAGATATATACACAAAATAATTAAAAGATTCATATCACAGGGAAGTATGTGCACCCATGTTTATAGCAGCTCAGTTTGTGATTGCTAAATCTTGGAAACAACCAAAATGTCCATCAACAGGAGACTGGATAAAGAAGATGTGGTTCTTCTATAGAATGGAGTATTACTCTGCCATTAAAAACGATAAGATTGAGTCATTCATACTGAAATGGATGTACCTTGACTATCATAGGTAAAAATAATAGGCAGACAGATAGGGCAGGCCCTTGGAGAAAGTTCACAAGAAGGGAGACTGTCAAGAACATCAGTGACCAATCAAAGCCTTATAATCAAGTCAGTAGAGAATTAAGGGTCTAGATTCATCACCTCCCAGTAATATAGTAATTTAAAAGCCCTGGGGTAAAGGGCCAAGAATTTGGCCCATCTCGAAGAACCTCTTGATGGGGGAAGGGACTCTGTATGATTTAAACTCTTATTGGACCTCATTTGATCAAGATTCCACCTCCTTGAATTTTATTGGAGGCTCCTACTTTCAACCAATCCCACCACATGGTCTTTAGCACTTAAATACCCCTTAGAAAAGACAACCTTGGGTTACCCATCTTTCCCATTTCCCCTTCTGTCTCTCTTAGACAGAAGCCCTTTCTCTGTCTTTCCCTCTCTTTCTATCCAATAAAACTTTTTCTACTCGAACTTCTGTCGGTTGTTCCTGAAATTTATTCCTAAATTTTGGGAACATGAGCTCACGGTTTTAGAGGAGAGCCAGGCCTTGCTCTCCTGTGTCATGAGGACATCCTCATAAGTGAAATAAATAGGTCACAGATGTGTAAATACCATATCTTTTCTCTGGTATGAAAAAATGAAAATGTAAATGAGTTCTAGTACATTTAGCTGATATTAAGAAATAGAAAATATTTAAAAGGAAAGAGCGTAGGGATAAATAATGAGGGGAAAAGAATGTGATAGTAATAAAGACAAGAGAAAACAAAGTTTATGTAGATGGGAGTGGAGGGGTTGCAGGGTGAGTGAGGGAAGGGGAAAAATGAGAATCAAGTCATGTCATATTCTGGTACAAACTCTCAATGTTTAATGTGACAATGTGTATTCATAATATACCAATACAGATTTGAATTAAAGAAAGGATTGAGAATGGTAGTAGTCTTATTTATGTATTTATTTATTTGAAAAAGCTTCCTGTCAGTTCAAATAAGAATTAAAATAGTCTACAAATCAATAGGGCCTGGGCAAGAACTGAGGCAGACAGATATCACCTACATGAATTTTAAAAAATAATTCAGTAGGAAATTGTTCTATGTGGAACGGGAGAGCCCTACAAAATGCATGTGCTGAATCTCTAACTCCTATGTGCTGGGTTGGAAGATGAGGTATTTGCAGATATTTTCATGCCCAGGGAGGTGCCCCCTCTAATGAGATTAGTGCCATTCAACAGGCTCCTTGCTGCCCACCAGTGGGGGTGGGGCAGAGAGTGATGAGCCACCTCTCAGGAAGGGCCCTATGTCAGGTAGAACTTGTAGGTATCTTAGTAATAGAATTCCAGTTTCTACAACTATAAGAAATGCGTTTGTTTGTCACTAAAGCCATTCCATCTGTGACACCTGCTTATAGCAGCCATGTTTAAGAAATAAAATTTAACCTCATAAAAGTCTGCCCAAATAATTCAAAAATCTGTAAGAATAAATTACATTGCTAAATGAACTAACACACAACCTAAATCAACTTTTGTGGTGTACAGAACAAAGAAAATGATGACAATGATTATCTGACTTTACACTCTGCTACCCTGAGCACATTGGAAATGTATCTATTACTTGAGAGTAAGGTTTGCAATGTAATACTGAGTTCCTTCAAAATAAGTTTATGTATGAGTAACTTTGGAAACTTAAACAATCAGAGTAATTTATTTTAAATGAATTATGTATTGTTGTAAGTATATTGTAAACACAATATTTAAAATTGAACAATAATAAATTCATTATATATTTAATTTGTGAGTTGCAATCAAAGTGTTACTTAGAATGAAATTTATAGCCACAACAAACATTTGAAAAATATAAAATATGGAAAATTAATGCTCTAGAAAGTCCATTTTAATATTAATATTAGTAGCAGTAGAAGTCACATAAATATAAATATGAGGGAAGAAATAATAGAAAATGGGCAAAAGGAGAAAAATACTAAACAATAATCAAACTACTGAATAACTAATTCAAAATTAGAAGCTTTGACTGTAAAAGCAAAAGAAAAAATAACCATGACAAGTTTATTATAAAATTGAAATAAACATTACCAAATAATTACTATGTACATAATTCTATAATATTTTGGATGATAAAGGAGAAGGGACAATTACCTAGAAAAATATTTTCTCAAACTATGTAGAATACTTAAACATACAGGAGAAGTATGAATTTATAAGCTAATATTAATAAATAAGTAATGACTTATCAAGAGGCAAATGATTTAAAAAATACATATAGGAATTACATGTGAATTAATTAATTTATATACCACAGAATATCGATGCACAACTCAATAGAGATACCTGTGAAACAAAGTGTGGCAGAAAAGAGTAAACAAAATAAAAGTAAATAAACCTCAGAAAAAGTAATAAATTTATCTATCCAGGAAATCTATGTCAAGAATAAGTGTTAACAGAAGAACACATTTTTAAAGGGGCATACAATTCAGGCTACTTTTGATCAAAGCTTAAATATAAAACTAAAATACTTAAATTAGTGCAAAACATGTTTTTTTTTACATCACCACTAATTTTGTACACAGAATTTGAAAGCAAAAATTATAAGAAATTGGAGAGTCAGTCCCTTTCACAATAGCACCCCCCAAAAAATAAAATACCTAGGAATCAATCTAACAAAGGAGGTGAAAGACCTCTACTCTGAAAACTATAGCACTCTGAAAAAGGAGATAGAAGATGATATCAAAAAATGGAAAGATATACCTTACTCCTGGGTAGGAAGAACCAATATTGTCAAAATAGCTATACTCCCAAAACTGCTCTACACATTCAACGTAATCCCGATTCAAATCCCAACAGCATATTTCACAGATCTAGAGAAAAAAATCCAAACTTTCATCTGGAACCACAAAAGACCTAGAATAGCCAAAGCAATTCTAAGCAACAGGGACATGGTGGGGGGTATCACAACTCCAAACCTCAAAGTATACTATAAAGCCACTGTGATAAAAACTGCGTGGTACTGGCAAAGTAACAGACCCAAGGATCAATGGAATAGACTAGAAGATCCAGAAACTACTCCAGATACACTGAGCCACCTCATCTTTGACAAAGGAGCCAAAAATCCTCAGTGGGGGGAAGATAGCCTCTTTAACAAATGGTGCTGGAAAAACTGGGCTTTAACTTGCCAAAGGCTAAAACTAGATCTAACTCTTTCAGTGTGTACCAAGCTAAAATCAAAGTGGATAAGAAACCTAAATATTAAAACAGATACTCTAAACCTACTGCAAAACAGGTTAGGTAAAACTCTTGAAGACATTGGCTTAGGGAAAGACTTCATGAACAAAACTTCTATAGCACAGGAAATGGCTGAGGAAATCAACAAATGGGACCTCATTCTTTTAAAAAGCTTCTGCACAGCAAAGGAAACCACCAACAGTGCAAATAGGCAACCAACAATGTGGGAAAAAAATCTTTACCATCTGTTCCTCAGATAAAGGGCTCAAAAAAAATCAGCCCACCCAAATTTAATGACCCAATTCAAAAATGGGCATCTGAAATGAATAGATATTTTTCAGAGGAAGAAGTAAGAGCAGCTAAGAAGCATATGAAGAAATGCTCAACATTATTAGTCATTTGAGATATGCAGATGAAAACAACATTGAGATTTCATCACACTCCACATAGAATGGCTCCCATTTCAGATTCAGCCAACAGCAAATGTTGGCGAGGCTGCGGAGAAGAAGGAACCCTTCTCCACTGTTGGTGGGACTGTAGACTCGTACAACCCCTGTGGAGATCAGTTTGGAGAATCCTCAAAAAGCTAGGATTGATGGTCCCATTTGACTTGGCCATTGCCCTGCTAGGTATATACACACAAGAATTAAAAGACTCATATCACAGTGACATATGTGCACCCATGTTTATAGCAGCCCAATTTGTGGTTGCTCCATCTTGGAAACAACCCAAATGTCCATCCAAAGGAGACTGGATAAAAAAGCTGTGGTTCATCTACAGAATGGAGTACTACTCTGCCATAAAAAATGATAAGTTTGAATCATTTCTACTTAAATGGACATATCTTGAGGATATCCTCATAAGTGAAATAAATAGGTCACAGATAGGTCCATATCGCATCTTTTCTCTGGTATGAGAAAATAAAGATGTAAATGAGTCCTAGCATTGTATGTTATGTATTGTGAAATAGAAAATGCTCATTGTAAATAGGGTGAAGGGGGAAAATGTTGAGATTGTAACAAAAAAGTAAGGAAACAAATTTTGTGTATATGGGGGGGGTGGTAGGGTGGGTACGGCTATGGGAAAAAATGAAAATTAAGTTGTGTCTTATACTGGTACAAATCCCCATTATGGAGTACAATAATGATGTGTATATTTAATGTACCAGTAAAGATAATAAAAAAAGAAGGTCAAATACATTTTATTAAATTCAATTTTAAAGTGTTACAGAAAGAAGGACACCATGAACACAGTACAGTGTCACACCCTGAATTTGGCAAGGAGTGATACACAGGTGGATGTCACACTTCTATGGCATATGCATATTAATATTGGAGAGATCAATCTCTCAACAGGAAAAAGACCAGCCAAGCAATTCATGACAAAGAAGATGTCACCTCTTTATAACGCTCCTGGAATATGGCTGGTAAATTGGAGCTCCTTAAGGACTAGTACTCATTTTCATGTCTACTCTGGAAAATCATTACTCACTAATATGGGAAAACATGTTTCCACTGAGCAGTGATCACAATACCCAAAGTGGAATAAACAGTATGTAGGAAACTAAATGAGGAAATAATGCTTTATTCATATAATCATCCCACATAACAGCTGAGATGAAATATATTCACAGATATTAATATTACCATTTCAAAATCATAAGTGAGTAAAGTAGAATTCTTTAATTTATGCAAATTTCATAGCACACAAAATAATTACATACATTTTAACTTATATATGTGGTTTTTCTTCAACTGGAAAACCTGAAAGAAGACTGTAGGTTGGACAGCTGTGTAGGAAATATTCACAGGCAGTGACACAGGAAAACGTACTCACATGAAATGAGAAAGGCAGAA
>PVIR01041445.1:0-12453 GCA_004026965.1 Petromus typicus
GAGGCTGAGCTCAGGGCCAGCCTGAACCACAAAGCGAGACCCTGTCTCAAAAAACCTAAAAAAAAAAAGAAATTAAGTGTAGTCTTGATCCAAGAGAATTTTATTTGCCCTTTGCTGGGGATAGAACCCAGGAAACACTAGCCTACATTCCTTGCTCCAACTCGTTATTAAATTTTATTTTGAGACAGGGTCTTGCCCTGTAGTTCAGGCTGGTTCTGGACTCAGCCTTGAACTCAGTGATCCTCCTGCCTCTGCCTCCTGAGTGCTGGGATTACAGGCATGAGCCACCACGCATGGCACTGTGGTATGTGGTACTGATTGCTGCTGAGAGTGAGTCACCACACCTGGCATCATTATGTGCAGTTACCAGGGATTGAACTCAGGAGCTTGCCAAGGCAGGTGCCAGAACCACTGAGCTAATTCCCCGGCCAGTAATCCATTTTAAATGGTAGTTTGTATAATAAACTCTTATATCAGTTATATGACTGATACATATTAATTCACTAAGGACATGGGAAGAATAATGACATTTCTTCCTATTTTATGTGCATCCTTGACCTTATTCAGGTAAGCTGGTATAATTTTTTCCAGAGGTGACTGTACTGGACTATATTTCTCAGAATGAATCTTACATGTCTGCAAGCAAGTTTACTTCTATTGGGTTACATTACTTAGAGTTTATTTTATAAATATAATTTTTATATAATTTTATATGTTTTGTAAAATATACATAATACTTTACAAAGATGAAATAATAAAAATGGCTACACTAATAATATGTCGAAATTATTGAGGTAATAGCACAACATAATTATGACTTTTTGCATGCTTTTTAAAATTCTAGTCCAATAGGGTATAGTTTGAACACTTCTAGTCTGAATTGCATTCAAAATATCCTGCTAAGGATAAAGAAGAAGCAGAATATGGAACTATATAACTGGTGTGGGTCCTGTTATGCTAATAAATACTCATAGAAAAACAGACTAGAAAGAAACCTATAAATATTGTATCCATCTCTCTTTGCAGGAATAATTCTTTTGCTTCTTAAAAATAGTGTTACAAGTTTTATACTTTAAAAAATAATCTTGAAATACCTTGGACTTAGCTTAGTAATTGTTACATGTTACTTTGTACATTTTCTTCTGTTTTTTTTGTTGGTTTTGGGTTTCTTTCTTTCTTTCTTTTTTTTTTTTTTTTCACCAGCGATTGAACTCAGGACCTTGCGCTTTTGAGGCAGGTTCTGGAACCACTGAGCTAAATCCCTGGCTGTGCATTTTTTCATATGTATAACGAAATTACAAGAGACCAAAGACTCTAGATATCCCTTTCTCCCCGCATATTGTCATGTGCTACTTAACTGATTCATGGCTGACTTCTTGTCCTTTCCTTGGTGTTGTTATCTAATCCCAGCGTGCCAGAGCTGTGGTTTTAAAAGAGACAAGCAAGCGGAAAGAGGAGGAATGTATGTTATTGGAGTTGGAGGCCAAAGAATTGGTCCTAGTAGAACTCTGTCACGCCAGCTTTTAGTATTCGTGGCAAAACGTCCAGTTCTGTTGTGGGCTGTCTGGCGTGTGGGCCATGACATTAGGCCATCCGTATATCGACACACCAAACTGCGTGAGCACTTCCTTTTGTGAGGTAAAAGTGACTTAAGACTTGCAATGCTGGAGGAACAGGGCTTAGAAGTACCTTGGTTGTTAAAAAGGATTGTTAGACTCGCTTTTGTTATAGGCAGAAATCTGCACAGTTCTAACCAATGGAGTTTGTGGTCTGTACACTGTACTAGCCAATGAGAACTGGAAGCTTGTAACCAATGAAATGAGACTAAAATGTAACTCCGCCCTAACTTCAGGAATGTTCTGTAACTAGGGCGTAAAAGCCAGGCTGCTGGCCAGCCCCTTTACCAGCTTCTTTGTAGAAAGATGCGGGCTTGTTTGCTGCGGGTGTTAGAATAAAGCTGCACACTTCACCTCTGAAAGTTCGGAGTGCGACTTCCATTCTCCTGGACAGGCGGTGCCGAGAGCTCGGAGCTCTGTACACTAGCCTAGCCGGAGTTCTTCCGCTTCAGTATCACTTATTGTACTTAAAGCGTGGCACGGCCAAGGTAAGAGCCCCTTATGGCGTGTGAGAGTTCTTAAGGTCCCAGGTAAAGGGCAGCAAGCACAGTGCCTGGGCTATGACAGATGAACTGAGTGTCACTCCAATTTATTCTTCATGCACAGAATGATTGGAAATGGCTCTCTGGCCATAAAAACTACCATTGAATGAAGTTACCATGAGTCTTTTCCCTCTTTAGTGGCAAAAAGTTCTCTTTCATGTCTCATTCATAAATTTGATGCTTAGCACAAACTCTTCTGCTTACTACTGCTGCCTAATAATCACCCCAAGACTTAGTGCCTGAACACAATGATTTTATTTTGTTTGTAGTTTGAGGGTCAAGAATTTCAGCAGGCTGGGCCAGGCGGCTCTTGCGTAGCACTTCTTCTGCAGCTGCTGTGAAATCCCCACAGTACTGTGGTCCTTGAGGCTTGACGCTCCATGGCAAAGCTGGCATAGTCGTGCCGACTGTGGCAGGAGCAGCCCCTGTGTCCTTTCTTATGGACAGCAGAAAGTGAATGGGTTCCTGGTAGTGCGACAGCCCCCAGGGTAAGCCAGGTAAATATGAAAGCCTCGAATTCACTCAGCAGCTGTAACGCTGCTACATGCTGAAACCAGATGATAGTATGAAACTACTTCACAATGGGAGAGATTGAATATTTAGGGGGGCTGTATTTTAAAACTGCCCCACCAGCCAAGAGTTGGCTCTGAGTTCAGTGTTAGGAGTACTGTACATTGTGTCTCTTACACAGAACTCACTGGGATGGTCACAGATACACAGTTACAATGCCAACAGCTAGACATTTACAAAATAAGAAAAAATATATTAGGCAACAAGCAAAGTTTTCTTCAAAAGCAGGAGAACTACACAGGGATTCAGAAGATTGAGCAGAAATTTGTTGGCAGCTCCAGCCCCAAGAGTTCCAGGCACTTGCACAGAACACTAACACACAAATTTGCCTTTGTATTTGCTGTGAATGAAACCTCGAGAAATTTCCTTGAACAGAAACATTTGTACTTGTAACCAACCAGTTAATACAGTTTGTAACCTGAATATGTTACATTTGGAGTCACTGAGTTGAGTGTCTGTGACAGGCATTAGCCCGGAGTTGCACAAATGGACGGGAGGCACCCTGCCTCACAGTTCCCTGGGTCTGGGGGGCTGACTGGACAGCCACACAGGTTGCCAGGGTCTAGGTACCGCCTGCCTTTCTGTCTGTATGTCTCAGTGTGTTCCATCAGTTCCTTCCTAGTTCTAAGGTGGTGACTGGTGGAAACTCATGTCTTCACAGCCGATGGCAGGAGGCAGGAAGTGCGGTGTTGTCCTGTGTTTCGTGTTAAGTGGCACAAAGGCTTTTCTGGACCTAACTTTCTCTCCCTTTGAATGGGTCATTGTTGAGGGACATCACTGAGCCCTGGCCTGGGGTGAACAAACATGAACAAAATTGGGCTTTGCCATGAGACCGGAATAGCGGACTGGCTTTCAGGAGGTACCCAGGATGTCTGCACGACTCCCAAGGCCTGTCATGCCTTGGAGAGGATGCCAGCGTCTCTGGGATCTAACTTTCGCTGTTTGCGGTCAGACACTTATAAACTCCTCTGCTTTTGTGTGCATTATCAACAAAACAGATTTGTCTTTCTCCTCCTCTTTGCCCCATAACCTCACACAGGTGGGATCTGTTAATAAGATTACAGTAGTTTCTGTTACCTGAGCAATGTGTCTTGCTTATGAACATAGTCCTTCTTTGGAAATTCTGTTGCTGATTGGCCTGTAGGCCTGGCCAGGGTGCAGGAAGACGGTGGAGCAGAACAACCTGGGTGGTTTGTAGTGTTTGCTCATGTTCCTGTCTCCCTGCAAGCTCCCCGCGGGGTAATTACTTGCAGGAACACCTTCCTAAACAGCCAGGAAGCAAGGCTATGAAGGAGTGCCAGAGACAGAAATTTACTCCTCACCTGTGTGTTTTCCAGTCTCTTAGGGGTGAGGAATAAATAGCTTCCAATCACCTGCAGAGAACATAGAATCCAGGAGAAGCATATGGTGTTTCAGTCTGTGGATAAATCCAATTCCCCACAGCTAATGTCCTCCAAACAAGCCAATTTCTAAAGAATGGTGCCCCATGAAAGGACTGGGGTTCATTTGTTGTTTATCTTTCCTCTAGCACTTTGTCTCTTTAGTCTATTTTACTTTCTACACCTTATTCCTATGTTTTTTAATCATTCTCTGTTCTCAGGAAAATCTTTGTGGCATAAGAACTGGGAATTCTGTTCTGCGTTTAGTGGTTGCCTTTGTTCTGTGGGTGCTAGTTTGGTAGACTTGGCTGTCTTGATGGCCAGCTTTTAGTACAATGTGATTCCTGGTCTCGTTGGCCTAAGATTTTCTGCCAGGAGATTCCTCTATTCTACTGAAGGTGAATAGTCTTTTCTAAGTGGCTTTTTATAGTTACATATTCACTCCCACTCTTATTGGAGGGTCCTTGGCTCAGCGAGCTTCTGTCACTGCTGGGGAGGATCTTTTCTCCAGGTGTGTTGGCTTTAGGATATCCTGCTACTTTCAGAGCTAAAAAGGGAGGATTGTTGGTTTTCTGTATTGCTCTATTGATTAATAATTATTTTGTTCTCCACGGAAATTCATGTGGTCTCTGGATTCCTGTTTTTTTCTGTTTGTTTGTTTTAACACGGGATCTTGCTTTGTAATTCAGGCTAGCCCTGAGCTCCGCTTTGAGGCTCACAGCCATCCTCCTGCTTCTGCCTTCATGTGCTGGGCTTACAGGCGTGAGCCACCATGCCCAGCACTGTGGTATGTGGTACTGACTACTGGTGGGTATGAGTCACCATTCCTGGTACTGTTGGATGTGGTTACCGGGCATCAAATCCCGGCCCTTCTATTTACAAGGCAGGCGCCAGAACCACTGAGGTAAATCCCCAGCTCTGAACTCCTGTATTTTTTTTGTTTTGTTTTTTGTTTTTTTTTATATGCCTGTCTCTGTATCTACTGTGACATTGTCTTTCTGTTTGGAGAACTCTTTAGCCTCATCCTCTAGTCAAAAAAATAGAACAGAAACACTTTCTGTTTTATCTGTCGAAAATTTGAAAAGATTCACTTTCTATTAGGATTCTGTTAGAGTTTGGTTGCTTTATAGTAATAATATACCAAGGTCTCTGCTGGAGGGTAATCTATTGAAATTACACATCTTGATTTTTTTATTACAATGAAAAGTATAGGTATAACTAAATAGTGAAACCTAACACATAATTCATAATTGCAGAATGATACATGTCAGCCTTGTTCCTAAAACCCTCAAGTGAGCAATAAAAACTGCACTTAGAAAAATTTTCAAAGTTTGGATTCCATGTTAATAGTTACTATAGGGAATAGACATTTTGCTTAAGAATGAGAGTGACCAGAATAAAGATGGAAAGTGGTTGGATCTGTGTTACATTGTTAATGTATTGGAGATGATGAGAGAAAAGACCTGACTGTGAAGATTGGAGTCAAATAATGTTAGCAGCCAGGTACAGCGGGTCAGTTCCGGTGCAGGACTGTGTACTCAATGCTTTTTGACATCCAGGACATTTCAGCAACAACTAGCAGTTAGTCTGACTCAAACTGGCTTGTGCACGATGGAAATTATTATTGCACACAATAGGAAACAAACAGGCAAGATTTGCAGGTTGGTTGATAGAGATTTTCAAAAATATCAAGGATTCAGAGTTCATCTCTCTGCTCTGCCCCATGAAAGGGTGTTAATAACGATGACCTCAATTACAGGATAGCTGCAGGATTCCAGGCATTTCCCAACAGTCTCTTGGCAGACTTTGTGGACCAAAAATGACTGAGCCCCGTTCTGGATCAGTCATTAACAAGAGGAATGAGATGCCCAGAATTGGCTTAGAGACATAAAGTTCTACTGCCACAGAGGTGGAAAATTGTTTCTGTTTTTTAAAGTTACTTTTCCTGTGGTGGAGAGAGAATACCTAGAAGAAGGTGGGGTTGGTTTGTAAGAAAGAAAGAGGGAAATGGTGTTGGGGCTGGTTAGGTAGCCAGTGTTCTGCCCCCTGTCTAACCACTTCTACTTCTATCTCTGTCTCTGTGTATTTCTTTTTTTTTTTTAGATTTTTTGAGACAGGGTCTCGCTTTGTGGTTCACGCTGGCCCTGAGCTCAGCCTCCAACTCACATCACAGCAATCCTCCTGCCTTTGCCTCCCGAGTGCTGGGATTACAGGCGTGAGCCACCACGCCCGGCACTGTGGTATGTGGTACTGGTTGCTGCTGGGCGTGAGTCTCCACACCCAGTATGGTATGTGGTGACCGGGAATCGAACCCGGGTCCTTGCGCTTGGAAGACAGGCGCCGGAACCACTGAGCTAACTCCTCGGCCCCTGTCTCCGTGTATTTCTACAGTCTAAGCCTCACAGAAAAGGTGCAAAGTAAATACGAATTTCCTGGTTTATAGAGGAAACTTCCACTCTGTGATATCACAGCACTTTTAAAGAGTGCAACCTTTGCTTTCAAACAAAATCTTGCACCATACTCCAACACCTGAACACATAGGCTATCTATGTTTAAATTTGAATTATGAAGTGGACTTTCAAATTAGGAAAACCCAGCAAAGCTGTCTTCATGGTCACCGATGTGTGAAGATACCAGTTATGAATGACCTCTGTGTCCTTGTATGCACATCTGCATTCAGAAAAAGACCTGGGCTGGCTTGTTCCTTTCTTGACTGGTGTCCCGTCAGAAGCTTAGGTGCTCAGGAAGGACATGAGCAGCTGTGCGTGGAGGACTTTGCATCCGCGCGGAGCCCACAGCACAGTTCCCTGCGTTGAGGGGTTCAAGTGCGAACGATCAGGGAGTCCTACTTGGTGTTCTCATAGTTCCCCTGGCTACTGCTCCCCTCCTGGGTGCTCCCTCGTTCTCCTGTGGTTCCATCTGTGTATCTGGAATGAGGCGTTGGGGGCCCCTCAGCTCTTACCACCCGCGATTTTTCTGGAAAGTTCTCCTTCCTCAGAGACAGGGCTACCTCTCCCCAGCACTGCCAGTGACTGAGTTAAAGCTTGAAGCACACCCATCAGCATAAATAAAACCACATTTTCTAACAATAGTTGTATTGGTTTAAAAGCTGAGGGGAGCTACCTTGTATCTTATTTTTCAATTCATGATGTCCTACAGTTACCACTTATTCCCTTCTTCCCTGCCACGGATGTGGTGTGTGTGTGTGTGAGTGTGTGTGTGTGTGTGTATGTGTTTTAATTAAAAACTTATGTTTGGGGATATTTCAAACACATAGAAAATACAACAAACTTGCAAACAATATTTAATGGGTTAATATGTGACATATTTGCCTCAGATTCTCTATTAAGTAACAAAACTTTACAAGTATGGCTGAAATCCCATACTCTATCCCTGTTTCTTTAAAAATGGTGTAAGTAGGAACCTTAACTTATTTTTAACTTTTATGCATAAGTGTGTATATAAACTGTATAGTGGTGTATGTGTGTGTGTGTGTGTGTGTGTGTGTGTGTGTGTGTGTGTGTGTGGTGCTGCAGGTAGAACTCAGGATCTTGTGCATGTTAGGCCACTGTTCTACCACTGAGCCACACCCCCAGCACCGTTGGGAATTAACTTAAATATTTTATAAATGGTATTACATTTATCTTTTTATACATAGCTTTACAAGTAGCATCTGCATCATATTGAAACATCTTACAGTATTCTACCATACGAATAAGTGACATTCTAATCTGCTCCGCTACTGACAAATAGATTGGTGTCTCTAGTAGGCTTAGTGTTGCAGTGAAAATCTTTGGGTCTACCCTGGTGTGCGTGTGTTCTGAAGCTGTTCCAAAACAACTGTCTAGAAATGGAATGGGTCATGTATAGAGTGTGCTCACTGTCACACTCACCAAGCATGGCTCTTCAGAACGGTTGAATGGAATTTCCTGCCCTTACAAAGTGTGAGGCAGTTTCTGATTTCCTCCAGTGAATTCACATGGAGATTAGATCCTACCCATCTAGTGGTTTAGGAAGGAAGCTCATTGCTTTATTCTACACTTCTTTCTTTCTTTCTTTTTAAATTTTTATTGGTACATTATGTATACACATCGTGGTCATCTTCAGCATTGAGAATTTGTACCAGTATATGATATGACATAACTTAATTCTCATTTTTTCCTTTTTTCTTAGGTTACTTTTCCCCCAAGCCACTTTATCTTTCTTTGTTTTTTCTTCCTGTCCTTTTGCCTTTTTTGTTTTAATTTGAGGAAGTTCTAAAAATATGTTGAATAGTCACATTATTACTCAGGATATGATTTCTCTGAGTCCATGGCTATGATTTTATTTTATTATATTTTTGGTTGAAAAACTGTTGAGATTTCTGATTTACTTCCTTTTTGGGGTCTCACTTAAGAAATTTTCTAACAGGTTGTAAATGTATTGGCTGTTTTTTTCTAAAATTTTTGAGAGTTTTGTCTCAGTTACTTAACCTGTGGTTGAGACAGAATACCTGACACTCAGGTTTACCGAGGTCACAGTGTGTAGAGATTTCAGTCCATAATCAGCTGGTTCCAAGGCAGAGTAGCACATGGCAGAGGAGCATCGCAGAAGAGACACAGTTCATGGCAGACCCAAGGTAGCAAAAACAACAAGGGACTTTAATGATGTTTTCTTCTGGCCCTTTTATACTCTAAGCTGCTGCAATGAAGGTGGCGCCAAACCAGTCCGTGTACTGGTTCAGTTGGGAGATGGCCCATAGGAAATTTTGTTTCATTTTGGGTACTATTTGTGCATTTTACAAAAATGAATGCATTCATGTATTGTTTGCATGTATCTGAAGACACAAAACAAGCTTCAAACATGTAGTGACTTAGAACAACTCAGTCCTGTCATTCAAGCAGTGGCAGATACAGCATTGCATTTGCGCGTGGGGACATTGCCTCCTGTGCTCTCTTCTTCACTGCCCTCACACAAGCTGCTTGGTTGGAGCTTTCAGTTATAATCTACATCCGAGTAAGGATGAACTTCCAGAATCTATACTCTTAAAAATAAGAGATCGTTAGAGAGAGCGAGCAGGGAAGGAAAAGAGTAAAGAAAGAATTAAGGGGGGGGGTGGTAGGGTGGGTAGGGCTATGGGAAAAAATGAGAATTAAGTTGTGTCTTATACTGGTACAAATCCCCATTATGGAGTGCAATCATGATGTGTATATGTAATGTACCAATAAAGATTAAAAAATTTTAAAAAAAAAGAATTAAGACGTATTATGAACATGTACTTAATCCCCACAAGGAATGTAAACATATACTACAAAGATGTACTGATAGGAAGTACCAAATAAATACAACATTTACCACCATTATTATGGTGGACAAAGGGCAACCAACAGAATTTCTGCGTTTGTAGTTTAGGGTTGTGCCTACAAATACCATGCAAAATGTTATGGTGTGATTTTTCTTAATAATTTCAACATCAGGCCAGGGATATAGCTCAGTGGTTCCGGTGCCTGTCTTGCAAATGCAAGGACCGGGGTTTGATCCCCGGCAACCACATAACAATACTGGGTGTGGAGACTCACCCCAGCAGCAACCAGTACCACATACCACAGTGCCGGGCGTGGTGGCTCACGCCTGTAATCCCAGCACTCGGGAGGCAGAGGCAGGAGGATTGCTGTGATGTGAGTTTGAGGCTGAGCTGAGGGCCAGCCTGAACCACAAAGCGAGACCCTGTCTCAAAAAGCCTTAAAAAAATAGTAATAATAATTTCAAAATGGTCCAAAGTTAGGTGCTAATTACTTTTTAGTGAGGCATCCAAAATCCACTGAATTTTAACTTCGAGGCTGACAAATGCATATTAAATTGTTGCCATTTCCTATCCATGTCAGCCAAAATCTTTATCTTTTAAAGTTTCTGATATTCCCATAGGGTAGAGTAAAAGTTAATACACTACCCTGAGGGACTGACTGGCCATTTAATTATTTTCTGTCTATAACAACAGATTGTTGATGTTTGATTTTGTGAGAAAGGAATAATGCCAACTAAAACACCAACGTTTTCTCTCTTTTTTTTTTTTTTGAGACAGGGTCTTGCTTTGTAGTTCAGGCTGGCCCTGAGCTCAGCCTCAAACTCACATCACAGCAATCCTCCCGCCTTTGCCTCCCGAGTGCTGGGATGACAGGCGTGAGCCACCATGCCTGGCATTATGGTATGTGGTACTGATTGCTGCTGGGCATGAGTCTCCACGCCCAGTATTGTATGTGGTTACCGGGGATCGAACCTGGGTCCTTGTGCTTGCAAGACAGGCACCGGAACCACTGAGCTAAATCCCCAGCCCCAAAGTTTTCTCTTTGATATGCCCATAGAACTTACAAAAAGCAGGGCAAAAATTGTTTAATTTTATTGACCAATTAGAATAGAAATATAAATGATGAATAAAAACTTTTGAGGGTTATAACTACATATTTAAGAAATTGTTAAACATTAGCCACAATTATGTTATTTTCAATTATTGATTCTTTGTATCCATGCCTAAAATATGCCTATATAAAGTATGGATTTGTTTTTTCAAAAGAAAAACTTAAAACTGCTATGAAAAATATGAAGTTTTATATAAAAACTTCTGAAACATGGAAATTCCCTATTTTGTGTGTCCACTTTAAACATTTGTGTGTTCTCCTCTCCTGTTTTGTTTTTCATTGTATTCACACATGTACAGTTTTCTCATAAACACAGGCACATTATTCACTAGATCTGTAATGAAGATCACGTTCCCTGCAGGAGGAAGTAGGTTTTGTTTGAAGAGACTGTCCCCCTCTGTGGAAATGAGGGCATCGTAGTTTTCCAGTTTGATCTCATCGAACCACTATTAATACCTTCTTTTTGTCACATTGAGTCTTTCTTGAGGGTCCCATACATATCAAGGTGTATGTAGGTGGTAAGGTTTCTGGACTCAGCGCTGTGTGTGTGTGTGTGTGTGTGTGTGTGTGCGCGCGCGCGCGTGCGTGCATGTGTGCAGTTCCTATTCAGGTTGTAGTTTTTAGAGCTTTGTGTCTTTTGCAATGTTATTGTACCAACAGTTAAATCATATTACAACCAATGCCAATTTAAAACAATTTACTGTTAACAACTAAACTGCTCTTCAAGTGTAGTGGACAATGCAGTACACCAGATAAATTAGTTGGTTAAAAGTCAGAAAACTATAAAATCATTTCCTGAGTTGACGATAAGGTGCTTATTCCTTGTTGGTACTGGCAGAAAGCACAGCGTTTGTTTTGAGAAAGAGCACTCCGAGTAAGTGAAGTCAAGAAAGTAGAGTTTTTCAGTGAAATAATAATGTATGTGTAACACTTTCTCTGTTAATAAGTTCATTTGTTGTTCAATATGTGGATGCTATAAAGAGACCTCCATAAATATTTAGCTTTGAATTCACCTAATTTTCCTGAAAGGGAATGTAATTTGTTCTGAAGCCATATTGTTGGTCCAAAAAAATGAACACAGTTTAAGTCCACTCTATTACTAAAAGTTTCAGTTAATAATGACTTGTTAGTTTCTGAGAGGGTATTTATTCTAAAAGGTCCAATTTCCATTCAGGAAACATGATTTATTGACTTCATTGTGATAAGTATTGGCTTCATATTTAGAAGGTTATTTCGTCTTGGTGTATTAAAAGGATAGACTCAGATGTGGAGGAAATATTGATTCTGACTTCTCTGAAGGCCTTTCATTATCTTGTATACTGTTTTATCGACACACTGTGATTTATGTGTGATAGCTTGCAGCTCTAATTCCCCTCACTACTGTTTGCCCCCTCCTGGCTTTATTTACATGCAGCATTGCTGTTAATTAGCTTTGGGGAGGGGGACAGATTTCTATATGTCCTCTTGGTGTTGGTCCCACAAAGAGCTGGTCCCCATATCTGAGAAGAGCTTTCTCTTTCATATATGACTGCAGTAAACAGAGCTGGTCCTTCAGTGGCCAACTGCTGTGTTCTCAGCTTCTCGTGAAGAATTAAGCCATTTGCCAAATTAATTTTCTCCCCTTCAGGGTAGTTCTCAGTCGGCAATGCCTACATATATCCATTCTTTACTGGATGACTTCTTTAAAACATGCTTTCCTAGGTGGAAAAATTGAAGATGAAAAAGGGTCATTTTTCCTGCTCCAGGTGATTGCTTTTTATAGTTCATTAGAAGTTGTTCCAAATGAAGATGTAAATGAGTCCTAGCATTGTATGTTATATATTGTGAAATAGAAAATGCTCAATGTAAAATAAGGTGAAAGGGGACAATGTTGAGATTGTAACAAAAAAGTACGGAAACAAATTTTATATATATGGGGGGGTGGTAGGGTGGGTGGGGCTATGGGAAAAAA
>PVIR01041446.1:0-12743 GCA_004026965.1 Petromus typicus
AGTTAGCCCGCTGATCCCCAAAGGAAGAACTGAGGAGCTCCTGTCAGTGAGGTGCCATTGGGAATAAGAGTGGGATCTCAGCGCCAGGATCCTCCCAGCGGGACTGTGCCGGTCTTAATCTCTAGTTCCTTGTCACCTCTTCAAATTCAACATCTTGGTACCTTGATTGTGTTAAAAAAATGACATCTTTGCAGAATTTAAACTTTCTTTTAAAAAAATCTTTCTGTTATCTCAAAGTAATTTAGTCCTAAATCTCTCATTCTGCTGTCATTTTTTTAACTATACATCTCCTTTCTTTGTACTTCTACTCAGGTGAGTGTCCTGGACTTGAATGGCGCTTATCTAAATAGAGCCTTTGTCTCTTGCCCCTGAACCCGCCTTTTTTCTGGTTTTCCTTAATTTTCTCTCATTTGGGCTTGAAAAACCCTAAGTCTGACTGTTTACGCAGTGGGCAGTTGTGTAGAATCCACCTTTGTTCTTTGCCTCTTCTGTTCACATTGTCGTAATCCAGGTCCTCACAGCCTTTTGACTGAACTGCTTGCTCTGTAGTTCAGGGTGGCTGTGAACTCAGCCTCGAACTCACAGCAATCTTCCTACCTCTGCCTTCCAAGTGCTGGGATTTTATAGGTGTGAGCTACCACTCTTGGCACTGTGGTATGTGGTTCTGATTGCTGGTGGGTGTGAGTCACCATACCTGGCATTGCTGTATGTGGTTATGGGGGATAGAACCCCAGGTCTTGCACTTGTTAGGCAGGCGCCGGAACCAATGAGCAAAATCCCCGGGCCCCTACAGTAAATTCTTATGTGGTCTTTCTTCCAGCTTTTCCATAGCAATATAGTTTAAGTAGCCTCTGTCATGGAAAGCTGTGTTTATGTTGTCATGTTCTTATTCAGAAGCTTTTAGTAGTGTCTTTGTCCTCATAGAGTAGATTCTAAACTTCTTTACATTGGCTTTCAAAAACCTCCAGCTATTTCTTGTGACCCACTCTTTGCTGGATTCGTTGAGTCATTGTTTCTTCAAGATTTCTCCCCTAAATCCTTTCCACCACCCCCTCCACTTAATTGAATATCAGTCATCCAAACACTTCCAGACCACCTACATCAGACTACAGTTCTTTTTTCTGAACAACTAGAATATACTACCTATTGCTATGATTGCAGTTTGTATAGTTGTTTAGAGAGTAGACTCGGGCTTAACTAGATTCCATATTCCCTCTTTTGTGTGACTTTCGGCAACTTTACTTCCCCGCTTTCTGGGGAACTATAGGGTGATTCCCGAACAGTAAGACCTATTTCATAGAGCAGTGGTTAGTAGTGAGTGAAATAACTCACATGAAGTCCTTAAAGTAGCATAGATCCTGGCAAAGTGAGTCCTCACTAATGTGAGGCAGCTTTATTAATTACTTGCTAGCTCATGTCACTTATTATTTTTATGTTAGAGTACTTAGTCAGTAGACTTGAATCATTCTTCTCCTTTGTATCCAGCAGGATTAGCATAAACATGTGCAACCATCCATCCAATGTGTGATGTGTCTGTTGATTAATTGCTGCAACTTAAATTAGGAATGAGTAGAAAATTATTTTTTAAAGTAACCTTTACTCTGTAGCCATTGTATTGTATTGTGTTTAGAACTTTAATATGCAAAAGTATAAAGTGATCTCAGTTTAACGTACATTAAGTGTTAGGTTTTTAGTGTGAATGGAGAAATAAAATTTTGAAATATCCTTTTGTAGACGTGAGCTTTAAATTATAGATGAAAACTGTGGTAAAAAAAGGAAGCATTTGTTTAGCTGGCATATGCCAGTAATGAAAATGTTCCCTTCTTCATGGAGCACTGTATTTGCACAGTGGAGCTATGTGCTCAAGTTTCGGTCCCAAAGACAGAGAGCAGTGGAGCATTTGAGCAGTGTGAGAAAGGCTTGTTCAGCATATACGATTTATTGTTAAAATAGCAGTTTCTCAAAAATACTTTGGTCCGTGTTTTTTTTATTTTTTGAGGGCCTATCAAGAGAGAAGATTTCTTTCACAACTCATCCAGAAGTTTATCTCTGTGCTGAAATCAGTCCCACTTTCCGGTAACTGTCTTCTTTACTCATTTGTGAGAGAGAGAGAGAGAGATAGAGAGAGATGGAGAAAGTGTGTATATGTCTCTGTGTGTGTGTGTGTGTGTGTGTGTGTGTGTGTGTATTTGCAGAGGGAAAGAGGCAGCAAATTAAGTAGGTACTGTAGTGGTCAGAACATAATGATGGCTCAGGCTTCTAAGTTAAGGAAGGAGAGGACTTTCAGATTTGCAAAACATCAAAATGAAGATACTTGACAGTTGAATGTGGGGGAAGAAAATAAAGAATCAGGAGTGACACCAAATGTTTTGCTTAAGTAGCAAAGTGACTTTAAAAAATGAATAGAGGGCCGGGGATTTGGCTCAGTGGTCCCTTCCCCTGTCTTGCAAGCACCTGTCTTGCAAGGGCAAGGGCCTGGGTTTGATCCCTGGTAACCACATACCGTACTGGGCTTGGAGACTCACGCCCAGCAGCAACCAGCACCACATACCACAGTGCCGGGCGTGGTGGCTCATGCCTGTTATCCCAGCACTCGGGAGGCAGAGGCAGGAGGATTGCTGTGATGTGAGTTGGAGGCTGAGTTCAGGTCCAGTTTGAACTACAAAGCGAGACTCTGTCTCAAAAAAAACAAAACAGTGAATAGAATGATTTTTTTAAACTCTTATCAGCAAAATGACCATTCTTTCATTTTGTCATGTTTCTGTCGGAACATGAGGGCTTCCCTTAAAGGATTACTTTTAAAACGTTAGCATGATAATTAGAATGTTCATTTAGTTAGCAGTTATTTTTTACATTTGCTTACTGTATATAGGTCTCGTGGGTGTCATGATGAACAGTGAACAAGACAGTCACAAACCTTCCTTGCTTATTGTTTGTAATACAATATTAGTGTTTTCAAAATATCATTTAGAGATAAAGATAAAAATTATTTTTGAGATAATGTACAAAACAAAATGATCCCCATTTATTGATAAAAATAGTATAGCGTATATACTCTATATATTCTTAGTATTATTAAATATATGTGATGCACACACATGTTTTGTATATCATTTTAATGATTTTTTTTGTATCAGTATAGCTTTGCTTAAATAGAATTATCTACTAATACTGACCCTCCAAACTGGAAGTTGTAGCTCGGTTTCAGTGAGAAATAGATACCAATGCTATAAATCAGTTTATACTCAATTTAGAGAATTAAGCTACATGCATCACAGTATTCAAAAGATTGTGTATGCTTCTAATCGGAAGTTGTAGAATATTGATTTTGAATCTTTTTAAGTGCCTTAAATTTGAAAAGAGGACAAAATTGAGAGTTTTGCACAAATAGTAACAATAATCCTTTAACTACTAATGTCTGTAATAATCAGGGACATGAAAATTGTTATCTCTTGGGCTAAAGATGTGGCTCAGTCACACTGCTCCTTCTTGGCAAGCTTAAGGTCCTAAGTTTGAGCCCTAACACTGGGGGGAAAAAAAAGATCTCTATAGTTACAGAATGTTTGTGAAGGGTCATCTAGATTTAAAAAATAAATAGTCATGGGCCGGGGAGTTAGCTCAGTGGTTCTGGCACCTGCCTTGTAAGTGCAAGGGCTCAGGTTCGATCCCTAGTAACCTCATACAATAATGCTAGGCATGGAGACTCACACCCACCAGCAGTCAGTAGCACATTCCACAGTGCCAGGCATGGTGGCTCACTCTTGTAATCCGAGCACTTGGGAGACAGAGGCAGGAGGGGCAGGAGGATTATTGTGAGTTCAACACTGAGTTCAGGGCCAGCCTGCACTACAAAAAAGTGAGACCCTGTCTTAAAAAATAAGTAGTGAACATAGAGCCTGTAGTAATTTAACAGTCTGTGAACATTTAGCTCTTGCTACCATTGTTTATAGAAGAGTATTACATTTCTTAATCTTGGACTCTAATCAAAATATATTATGTTGCTGCCAAAGAGGCCAAGAAAATGCTGGAAGTAATGTGTCAATTCAAAGAGAATATGAAGATAGATGGAGTAATTAAGAAGCAGAAGCTAGTTTTTAAGGAGGATTATAGTTTGATTTTTATCGGTTCATAAAACAACACACCTTTGTCAGCTGTGATAAAAGGGATCAGGGTAGGATGGTGTGAAATGGTAAGACTGCTGTTATAAGGGGAGCATCCCTACTGTACACTTATGAGATGAAAGATAAGTTATGGTATTTGTGTCTAAAACAGACAGGACTTGTAGGCTGAATGTACCTGGTCACCACCAGAGCAGCTACACACTACTTTGTTGTCCAGTTTTATTTAATTTAATTTAATTTTTCTTTATTGGTACTGGGGATTGAGCTCAGGATCTTGTGCTTGTGAGACAGGTGCAGTGCCACTGAGCTACATCCCTGATCCTGTTTTCTAATTTTCATTGACCCATTAGAAATATTTTTATCAAGCTATAAATAATAACATAGTTATAGTTGACTCATTTTTTGTAGTTTAGGGTAAAAATATTTTTTTTGACAGTTATGAAAATGAAGAATAGCAACAGAACGTGAGCTTAAATGAGTCCATTTTAAAGATTGAGCCTTTAAGTTCTTTTTAAATAGATATGTGACCCTGCACCACAGCAGAAAGCTTCATCTCCTGTCATACATCTTCATTAGGTCATTTCCTTTGGCCTCATTTTCTCCCCTGGAAAATGATTGTCCAGAATAGGTGTGTGGGAAGGTCTGTTTCACCTATTACATTTTGTTGTTATGTTATGTTAGGGTCTGGTTTATAGGTGTATGTTAACTAAATGTTCCAGGAAAAATTCCATATAACATTTCCACATATTAATGACAGACTATTTACATGTCTTTCTTCCCATGAAGTCTTATATTTTCCTATACACTGCAGATAAATACAAGACATTTGTAGGTCGCCTTTTATAAGTTTGGCCCTGGGTTAGTCACTGCAGAGAGCCTGGCTAAGTGGCAGGGACCTGAAAGAAAATGATCTGTTTTACTTACAACAGTCTTGGCAGGGTGATTTTGTATGGTAAATGGAAAACATTTCCTGGTATTAGGAAGAAAAAATTGTACTCTGAATGTGCATCATGGCAAAGAATTATAATTATTTAAAGACAAAAATAAGTTTTTTACAAATAATACATTTACTGATGGATAGTGTAAAATAAGATTGGAATTTGAAATTAATTTATTTCTTTATATCATTGGCATTTCAATATAAAGTAAATCATATAGGAAAAAAAATTAACCTCTGCTTAGCTAGTGTGCATTTTTGCTATGCATTTTCTATGCACTTAAAAGGTAGATTAAATAGTAGCCTAGAATAGTGATGGCGAACCTTTTGGAGTTTTCAGTGCTAACAGACAGCTGGCTGGGACACGTGTGCAAAGGTTGGTCATCAGTGGCCAAGTGTCTGTGTGTGTGCGTTTATATAAGTACTTTCATAGTATAATGATACTACTAAGGAAAATGGAGCAAAGTCTGATGTAAAACTACCTTCACATTTATTTTTATTTTTTATTTTTTATTTTTTAGGTTTTTTTTTTTGAGACAGGGTCTCGCTTTGTGGTTCAGGCTGGCCCTGAGCTCAGCCTCAAACTCACATCACAACAATCCTCCTGCCTCTGCCTCCCGAGTGCTGGGATTACAGGCATGAGCCACCACGCCCAGCACTGTGGTATGTGGTACTGGTTGCTGCTGGGCGTGAGTCTCCTTGCCCAGTACGGTATGCGGTTACCAGGGATTCAAACCCGGGCCCTTGCGCTTGCAAGACAGGCGCTGGAACCACTGAGCTAACTCCCCGGCCCCCAGATTTATTTTTTTATCCAGATTTTTCAGAATCTGTTTAAGTATAGGTTTTTAATAGGTAACATTTCAAAAGTATCTTGACACATTGGAGTTTTAAAATCCACTTCTGATCCAAGCTAGATTTTTCAATTTCTCATATTTGTAAAGCTAAACATTAGGGTATAGCGTGGTTTTTTGTTTTTTTTGAGACAGGGTCTCATTTTGTAGTTCAAGCTGCCCCTGAGCTCACTATGTAGCCCAGGCAAGCCTCAAACTCAGCAATCCTCCTGTCTCTGCCTCCTGAGTGCTGGGATTACAAGCATGAGCTACCACGCCTAGCTAGTTTGCTTTTTAAAAAAATACATGTGAGATTCATACTTTAAATGATAGTCCAGTTACGGTGAGTCAGAAACAAGTGATTTTGTTTAAATTATTAAATAACTACCAGATTTAAGAAAGCACACAAAATAGCCTAATGAACTTCTAATGTGTTTCTTTCTGATGTCTAGAACCTGTCACTATGGACAAAGTTCATTACTGTGAACGATTCATTGAACTTATGATTGACCTGGAGGTAAGAAATATATAGTAACTCCTTATGTCGTCATTGAGAGTAAGATAAAGCATTAAAATATTTATTAGCTCATGCTGGAATTAGTTTATACATCTTTCGAGATGGCTCACAGTAAAGAGAGTCACAAGTTTATCGTCCCTTGAGATATTGAGGTGCCTGCCCTACTTGGGCTTCTTTTATGGTCAGTTTTTTAAAATTAAGAATTTAAAAAATGTCATCATATTAGGTACAAGATTTGACTTAAAAGTATAGAGTTTATGTAGTTCACATTTAATCC
Source organism: Petromus typicus (assembly GCA_004026965.1). Taxonomy (NCBI): domain Eukaryota; kingdom Metazoa; phylum Chordata; class Mammalia; order Rodentia; family Petromuridae; genus Petromus; species Petromus typicus. Next base: position 6,683 of record PVIR01041446.1, read on the forward strand.
ATTTCCTTTCCTTTTCCTCTGTCATATAAGAAATTGGAAGAAATCTGACCTTTAATTTGAGATGAATATTGAAGCGTTGGACTAGAAGTCACTCATGATATCCTCATGTGTATTCCAGCTATGCCCAGAGTGGATTTATGTCTGCATTATGTAGAATTTAGTAACTTCACCTATTAAGTGAGGACATTTGCTAACTGTCAGTCTTCAGAGTTTTTTGTTGCTATCTCCTGACTGTCACAGGCGATGTACAGAAAGAGAATGTAGACAGACGCCTCTACTCTTGGGGCTCCCTACCTTTTGTACAGATGGCTCCACTTTTGAATCTACATACAGTAAATGCTGGGATTTCCCATAGGGTTTTATTGCAAACTACTAGTTGAGATCACCTGTGAGTCTTTCCTATGCTAGATATTTTAAAATTTTACCTTTAAATTTTTCTTACTATAACTATTTTTAAAACTACTGCTGCTGAGTTTATTTGCAGCATGGACCCTACTTTCATGTAATGTGTCATTGGAGAGCCGGAGGACACTTGGTGATGTCCACTTTCAGTTATATGGTCAGTAGAATTCACCTCTACTTGGAGAGAGTCCATGGAGAGTGACCGCTCTGATGTTGACTTTCCTCTAGGCCCTGCTCCCCACGAGACGCTGGTTCAATACCATCCTGGATGACTCCCATCTTCTGGTTCACTGCTACCTTTCCAATCTTGTTCATAGGGAAGAGGATGGACATCTTTTTTCCCAGGTGAGCTCTGATGGGTCTAAAAACTGATTGTTAACGTTTCTAAGTTGATCTTTGCAATGCAGCTGCTGAGTATCCAGGCATGACACAAAGCGTGTTTTTCTGAATATCACATTAAGTGATGTGAACTTCTAATTAGTCATCTTAAAATAGAGAAGTCTTATTATACACAACGAATACATTTTTGTAAAGGTGACCTCTGCTAATTATACATTTTAACCTTTTGCTGTCTATATGTGATTTTATTATGGAACTGCATTACACATTAGATACAGTGTTCACATACTTGGATTTTTAAAAATTTTACAGAATCAAGCCAGGGATTTAGCTCCTCAGTTCTGGTGTCTGCCTGGCAAGCTCAAGGTCCCAAGTTCAATCCCCCGGGAATCACATATCACAATGCCAGGCGTGGTGGCCCACGCTTGTAATCCCAGCACTCTTGTAATCCCAGCACTCAGGAGGTAGAGGCAGGAGGATTGCTGTGAATTAAGACTAACTAGGGGTTGGGCCAGGGATTTAGCTCAGTGGTTCCAGCGCCTGTCTTACAAACGCAAGGGCCTGGGTTCTGTGGAGACTCACACCCAGCAGCAGTCATACCACATACCATAGTGCCGGGCATGGTTGCTCATGCTTGTAATCCCAGCATTTGGGAGGCAGAGTCAGAGGCAGGAGAATTGTTGTGATGTGTGTTTGAGGCTGAGCTTAGGGCCCAGGCTATACTGTCCCTCACTTCAGGTGCTTATAGCCCTTCTTAATCTCCTCTACTTAGAAACATAGCACAAGAAATACCCTTAAAAAGAAATGTGCTGGGCTGGTGATTTAGTTCAGTGGTTCTGGCGCCTGTCTTGCAAGCGCAAGGGCCGGGGTTTGATCCCTGATAAGCACATACAATACTGGGTGTGGACACTCACGCCCAGCAGCAATCAGGACCACATACCACAGTGCCGGGCGTGGTGGCTCATGCCTGTAATCCCAGCGCCTGTAATCCCAGCACTCAGGAGGCAGAGGCAGGAGGACTGCTGTGATGTGAATTTGAGGCTGAGCTCAGGGCCAGCCTGAATTACAAAGCGATACCCTGTCTCAGAAAAAAATAAATAAATTAAAAAAAAAAATGTGCTGTGCACCTAACTGTGGAGACTTTAGGCTGCTTAAGTGATCACCATTTTAAACAATTTTCTGATACCTCTAGATATTCATTTTGAAAATAAAAAGTTGGCAGTATCCGATGCACTATTTGTAGCTTGTCAGCTTGCTTAACAGAGTGCAGAAATCAACTTTTTGCCTCTAGTGTGTGTCATTATCATCTCGATTCTGATATAACTAACTCTTTCCTTTGTCTCTTTATTACCCTAGTTTCTCTCTCTCATCTAACAGTAGTTTTCCCTCTTATTTTCATGTCATTCTTTATAGATTGTACATATTAGGGAAAGTATGTTCCAAATTGGTAGGACAATTTTATCTGGTAAATGGTAGGCCATTTCCTTGCATTAGGAGAAAAAAGCCCAATATATTATACTAAATAGTGTAATATCAGATCAGGATTTAAAAAGTAATTTATTGGTCTGTTACTTTTTTATTTCATTTAATGTGATCATCTCCAGTTCCACCCGCTTTCCTGACATGCCAGACAGGCACTCTGGGTTATGGGCAGTCATTTCAAATGAACGGCACCCTGTCATTCTGTAATATGGTGGCAGGGAACTGACAGTATTGAAGTGTGTGCTGTGTGCACACTTTCCCAGCCCACTGAAAGGGAAAGCACATGCAGGTACTGTGTTGCTGTCAGGAAGGCAAATATTGTATTATATTTCCTCTGGTGTCATAGGAAAGAAAACATGTAACAATTTGTAATTCTTGTCTTTCAATGAGATCCTAACTGGAGATATAATTTCTGTGAACACATATTGTAAACATTCCTCCTTTTTATATTATCTTTTGAGATTTCTATCCAGTGATTTGCTATATGTATCTGCATATATTAAATTTTAATATGTGATTTGCCATTGATCTGAACTAAAAATAACAAAAGATTTGGGGCAAATGCAGCCAGTAGCCTGCGTTGTTACTACTGCCCCATGGGGAAGGCAAGGCCTCCACGGCAGCAGGAAATAAGCTCAAGAAAGGCTGGATGACCCGAGAGACTGCTGGAAGCAGTGAGTAACTTACTGATGTTCTCTGGTAGCAGCCACACACAGAAAAGGGTATTTCCAGTCACAGATTTCCAGATTCATTCAGCAAATTTAAGTGAAGTAAGTAAAAGACCTATGAGTTTCCTCTGTGGTATGGTTTTATAATTCTGCAATAATGTTGGTAGATTTTTTTTTTTTAATAGAAATACTAGACCTCTTTTGCTTATCTCCTTAACATCTTTTAAAGCATTGGGATTGGGGCTGAAATTCTGTGAAACTAGACTGTGTACATTAAATAGACTGAACATAGTTTTTAATGTAAATGAAACATGGTTAGATATATTGAAGTATTTGTGATACTTTTACATAGTTTTTCAGCACCTCTCAGGAAGTGCCTGTGTGAACTTACTATTTTTCTGCTGTTCTGATCTTTTCTTCACATGGTCTGTTGATTTCTGTGTCTCCCTGCAGCTTTTGGACATGTTGAAGTTCTATACTGGTTTTGAAATTAATGACCAGACTGGGAATGCTCTAACAGAGAATGAGATGACTACAATTCACTATGACAGAATTACTTCTTTACAGGTAATTAAAGTGCTGAACAGCCTTTTCTTATGCCAGCTAGGATTGAGTAATACCATGGTTAGGTTTCATATAGAATAATATTTTTAGTGTCAGCTTCTTCATCTTCAGCTTTTAGAATATTTCTAATTCTAAATTGAGGACAAAAGTTACTCTAAAGAGCGTGAACCGATATACTAATATTTGATGATTAGAAACCAGTTCAGAAACCAGTTTAGTCCATTTAAATTATATAGGTCCTCTTTGTAGGTCTGTTTTATATCTTCAATTATTGAAAGTATTTCAACATATAGCAAAAGGTATGGAGGTATTTTACACATTTTTAAGATAAAATACATAATAGGAATGAAATTTACCAAATGTAGTTTAGATACATCAAAATTACTTTTGTTTTCTATTACTGAAGTATATCTTGAGTTTCATTTTGTCTGATGGCAGGAGGAAGCTTTTGTCAATTTAAAATAATTAAGCTTTTTCTAATTAAGGGTGTTTTTGTGGGTAAAGAGTCACAGTTAAGTTCAGATTGTCTTCTATAATTGTTTGTTACCTCAGGGAGTCTCTTTTGTTCCCCTTTTCTTTCACCAGTGGCCTGTGGGTGCACATGGAGAACTCTCAAGAGACCTTTAGTTTTTGGAGAGAGATGAGCTCAGATTTCTTTTCTACTTTCCCAGAGCATTAGGTTTTTGTCCTTTTGCCTGAGCTCACAAAGTGACCACAGCTCGTGTGCCTTGTGGCCTGTTTCACTGGGGCAGGCGGGGTATACTGATCTGTTTCTGCCACTGACAGCTTCCTCTAAAGTCTCGACATGGCTAATGCTCTCTTGAACACCAACCCTTCTTCAGTGTCCGATTTCAGCCCCTCACTCTCACACCAGCTTGCAGACTCTTATTTCCAGTTGTTTGCATTAACGCCATATCAAGTTCTCCCATATTCTTGGTGACTAGGGTGGTGTCATACATGGAGAACATATACACTTCTGGGTCTTTCTGTGACATGAGGGTATCAAAGAAGACTAACACTCTGGGACCGAATCCCCATAGTGTCAATGTTTCTTGCCAGTTGTCCCATGTTGGTTGGGAGTGATACCCTGTTTCTTCTTTTTCCAGAATCCCAAACAAAAGCAGGCCATACTATTCGTTGGCCTCTTCTTAGGTTCTCTTACTGATAGGAATCCTCCTGGGGGCCATTGGTCTTACAGAGCCAGTTCTTTTTTTTTTTTTTTTTTTTTTTAGGTTTTTTGAGACAGGGTCTCGCTTTGTGGTTCAGGCTGGCCCTGAGCTCAGCCTCAAACTCACATCACAATCCTCCTGCCTCAGCCTCCCAAGTGCTGGGATTACAGGCGTGAGCCACCACGCCCAGCACTGTGGTATGTGGTACTGGTTGCTGCTGGGCGTGGGTCTCCACACCCAGTATTGTTATGTGGTTACCGGGGATTCAAACCCGGGTCCTTGTGCTTGCGAGACAGGCGCCGGAACCACTGAGCTAACTCCCCGGCCCCAGAGCCAGTTCTTGATAACAGAACATTTGGGTTTCTTTGTCTTGTCAATAAAGCTAGCACCCGTGGGTGTTCTCTTATGTATTTCAGATTGGTTGTAGAGTAGAAGCCTGGACACTAACTCTTGTCTACTGGAAGAGTTTGTGTTTTTTTCCACTGTGGTATATTGCTTCTGGCTCAATAAGGCAGAGCTCACATAGAGGTCCTTAAAGGAATAGCACTTTAGTACTTTTTAACATACTACTTCTCCTGCATAGTTATAAGTTGCTTATGTTCGTAATAATATATAAATGTTAATTATTGGTATCATTTGCTGTTCCTTTCTAGAGAGCTGCCTTTGCACATTTCCCTGAACTCTATGACTTCGCCCTCTCCAATGTTGCAGAGGTAGATACTCGAGAGTCATTGGTCAAGTTATTTGGACCTCTGAGGTAAGACAGCATGGGAGAAAAACTGTGCTCTCTTAGGATCATGGTCCAGGGGATTTACTTGTCTTCGTAGCTTTCATTTGTTTTTGCACTACTGATTGCATAGTCTTGGTGCTTGACTGTAATTGGCCTCTGAAACTAGTGCTTCTCTATAGCACTTTGGTATCTTTGGGTCACTTAAATATAATTACCCAATTTTTTCCTTTTTAGGGAAGTAAAATTTATATTTTTATAACATGTCATTATATTAGATCTTAAGGTTTTCATAGAATAGACATTAAGCTGGTCAGCTCCATCAGTCATAAGCAATAGAATAGAAACCAATAAAGTTTCATCATGTATGATTTTAGGAGTATGGCTTAGGAAAATTTTTACATGTCAAAATTTGTACAGTTATCTGCGCCACTTAGTTGACTGCTAATAGACTTTTGAAAATATTTAATAGCTCATGTTTTTTCAAGAGTTACTCTGCATGGCCGGGGATACAGCTCAGTGGTTCCGGCGCCTGTCTTGCAAGCGCAAGGACCCGGGTTCGATCCCGGTAACCACATACCTATACTGGGTGTAGAGACTCATGCGGAGCAGCAATCAGTACCACATACCACGGTGCCGGGCGTGGTGGCTCACGCCTATAATCCCAGCACTCGGGAGGCAGAGGCAGGAGGATTGCTGTGATGTGAGTT
>PVIR01041447.1:0-12726 GCA_004026965.1 Petromus typicus
ACCCGTATGTGTGCGTGCATGTGTATGTTTTCTGTGTTCTCTGTTTTATTTCATTGTTCTACTTATTCATTTGTTTTCATGCCTATGCCATGCTGTATCTGTTCATATAACTGTGAACTACCTTTGAAGTTGGGGATTGTGTTATGTCTAGCATTGCAATTTTAGCTCACAGTTGCTTTGGCTATCCTGAACGTTTTGTCCTTCCAGATGAATTTTAGGATTATATCTTCTACTTATTTGTGTTTCCACAAAGACTCCACTGAATCTTTAAGTAGGTCTGGACATGTAGCTGATCAGGTGAGGGCTTGTGTCTGACCCTAGTTTCATTTTGAGGAGAGAGAGAGAGGGAGAGAGAGGAGAACAGAGGAAGAGAGAGGGAGAGAAAAAAGGAGACAGATAGAGGCAGAGGGACAGAGATGGAGAAGGAGAGACGGAGAAAGGCATAGACATAGAAACATTATTTAAAAAGATAACTTAGGTGAGTGGTCAGGTCCAAAATGAATACACCTCTGAACCCAGAGGACAATGAAGATTTTTGTTCCATGACGAGAGTGAGGCAGTCTCGCTTTCATATTTCCAAGAGTCTCAGGAAAACCGGTAGAGCAGTGATCATTAGAATGATATTGATGAAACCATAATTTTCTAGAGTCCACCATTAAACCTGAAAATGAAAGCCAAATGCATTGCTTGCTTATAAAAAAGAAATATAACTGTGAATTACATATTTATGATACGAACAGCTTTTTCAAGAGTTTTTTTTTTTTTCTTTTTTTAGTTCAGGCTGATCCTGAGCTCAGCCTCAAACTCACAGAAATCCTCCTGCCTTAGCCTCTCAAGTGCTAGGATTACAGGTGTGAGCCACCATGCCCAGCACTGTGGTATGTGGTTCTGATTGCTGGGGCGCCTGAGTCTCCATGCCTGGCATTGCTGCATGTGGTTACCGGGGATGGAACCTGGCCCTTGCACTAGCAAAGCAAGTTCCAGAACCACTGAGCTAAATCCCCAGCCATAGGGATTTATAGTTTATAAAGTTTATAACCCCATAGAGTTTTCAGAAGGTTTTGAGATTAGCAATTTTTAGACTTTTCAATTCTGGAGAGTTTCTGAAAGAAATTATTTGAATCTTACTTATAGGAAGAAATTTCATTGTCGTAAAGTTAACAATATTTCTTGACAAATTGAATACTATTAACTTTCACTTATGATTTCATTGGCATTGTAGTAGTTTAAATCCTGTGATTTAAACTTGGTAACATCATGAGAGATTTAAAGACTTAAGTGGAGATTTTTATTTGAGTTAGTGAGAAGAAAAGAGTGTTAAAAAGGGGTGAAGGGGAATTGTGACCAGATGGGCTCACCAATACGTAAGACTACCTGATTGGGTGTGATCCCCACTTCTCTTCAGGAAAAAACATGGTTATGAGTAATTGTTAAGGGAGAAAAAAATTAGAACAATAAACATTAACCAGCAAGGTAAATTGCTAAGAAAAAAGTTCTGTGAGTTGGGTTAATTTGTACAAGAGGGTTTAGGGGAAAAAAAGATATTATGTTATGGTATGAGTGTTAGGTTATTGAGAGCATAACTTTGTAATTGAGTATACTGGGTTATAAAATATACTGTGTACACATACTATGCTTTCTTTCACATTTTCATAGCCTTACAGTTTAGTTGACCTTGTAAATTTCATTAATTTTCAAAATGTGAAAACTTGCCATTGACCTACTTCCACTAAGGACTCTACTTTAATGTATTTATGAACATATTTATATTTTATATGTTGTTAATTGGCCTTATAATGCCTTAAGCAGGAGCCTCATTTGTCTTTGTTCTCAAGCCTTAATGCAATTTCAGGTAGCCTGTAAAGACTTTCTGAAGGTACTTCAGGAAAAAAATATTTCATTGTAAGCAGGAGCACATTAAAACTCATTTGGTTTAAGAAAAAGCCGGAAAAAGGCAACAATATTAAGATGTCAAATTCTTTCTGTTTCATAGATGTGGTTGTACTAAATACTGTTTTAATATAAAATACATTGCATGATAAAAACTTACTGATTCAACAAGAAAGCTTTCAGATTTTAAAATTTATTTAAATATTATTATTAAATAATTATATAATCATTATTTACTCAAGGGAAAAGAGAAATTATTAATTTTGTTTCCTCCTGATTTGACTTTGAAACTGTTTTTGAGGTTAAAATATCAAAGGCAAAGAAAGAAAAGTTTAGGGGAAATGTAGTAAAGGTTTTTATGCCTATGTTCAGAAATCTAAAACTAGTTTGCTTTGAGCATTAAATATGGTAGTTAATTTGAAGTGCCAACTTTATTGGCTTGACTGTCACCTGGAGAATTAGTAAATGTGGCCATATATGGACCTGTCATGAGGCATGACCCTAATGACAATATCTGGCCTGACCTCTGATTTCTTAGTCTGTTCACTGTTTCTTAATTATCTCTGCCTTTGAAATAATCCTGGGTTGGATTCTGTGAAACCACAGATAAAAATAAAGATTTATTTCTGAAGTTGTATAAGTCAGATATTTTGTGTCGGTGATGGTAAACTGGACAAATATAGGCTTCAGGTACTGGAGAAGTGTTTTGGTTTTTCTATTGCTGTTGTTCGTCTGTTTTTTTTTTTTTTTTTGCCATGACTCTATGTGATATTAAAGCTAGATTGCCAACTTAGTCACCTTCATAGCTGCCTGTAAGGTTTCTGGAGCACACAGGGGTATGTCTAGGTGGGCTAGGGCAACATGGACAATGTTTGGGACTGAGCCTCTCATGTCACATGCTGCTCCCTGCTGTGCTTCCAACCTACCATGAAGTAAGCATTTTACCATGATGGTGCTGCCTCAGTGCTAGCCATCCATGGACTGAAACCCCCAAAACCCTAAAACTACAAACCAGATCAAACATTTCCTTCTCTAAGATTTTGTAAAGGATGTTACCTTTTACCCAAACTGGAAATGTATATGCATTTCATGATGTGGAATTAAATTATCCATATTTTGTATGAGTTATTTTAAACCATTTTCTACAACTTCTAGATATATTTAATCTGTTTAGTCTTTTTCACTAAGATACAATTATTCTCTTCCTACATTTCTAAACATTTATAATTACAACATTTTGAAATAAATGTTCAAATTGAATCATTACATTGGTTTTTCTCTTTCTAAACCATTGAATAAGTTACTAGAAGCCATGAGGAATTAAAAAGTGGATAGTAGAGTCCAAAGATATGCAATTTTATGGTACTTTTCAGTCTGAATTTCTGTGGATTCAGGCCACCTACTCTTCAGCAGAAAGGGAAGACAAAAGCGTGGTTTAATCTATATTTTCCCAGGCACCAAAGTGCTCTGTATTCATACAAATACACTAAGCAAAACACAAACAAGCAAACCCCAGGGGAATTATGTTTTCACATCCCTTTATTGAATATCATTGAACATCTCCCTATATGTGAAGTGTTGGAATAAATGCAGAGTTTATATGATGTATTTAATACAGTGCTTTCAGTTAATGAATGTTTTCATGGCACAATTAATGTGTAAATTCCCTTATGGTAAACTTTTTAAGTTCATGTGTGTGTTAATTACTTTTCTCTCATTGCTGAGACAAAAGCCCAACACTCAAAGCTAAAGTGAAGGGGCTGATTTGGCTTACAGTTTGTAGCAGTTTCTGTCTGTAATTGGCTGTGTCCTAAACTTGTTTGTGGTACAAACAAGCATCACAGAGGAGCAAGAACAAGGTGCTTACAAGGAAGCAAAGGTAATCAGAGAGAGCTGAACAGCATCTTTCTGCCTTGTTTATCTTATTCTAACCACCAGAAGTAGGGTGGTGCCTAACTCATCACTCACATGTAGTGGTTTAGTGATCACACACCCTTAATCCCAGCATGATACCTTCAGATTTAGCTACATTTGAAAAGAAAGTTCCTCTTCATCTGTATGACTCTTTGGGGAGACATTTAAACACCAACTATAACAATATGGAACATAAATATTAAAAATTGAAATGACCTATTTGTTCATAAAATGCTTCCCAAAGCATTAGGTGAGGATGAATTTTAAAAGTTACAAAGGAGGGAGATTAGTTCCAGATATACCAGAAGACTATATAAGGACACTCCAGAAAAATGATGAATATACAACTAGATTCCACATAGTTAATCCTCCGACTTTTATATTATCTTAAGAAGTATCTCTCTTTGCCAAAATATAATAAAAGAATATAGATTAAACAAAAATAAAAACAATCAAAATACATTAAAAGCCACTGCATCTTTACCTTTTTTGTCTTTACATGAAACAGATATTTCAAATATGGATATTTCTAATGCAGTTCATATTTGAAGGATTCCAAAATAAAGGAGAATTTTAATTTTTGTTTCTCCCATAATTGGACATTGTTGAAATTTTTAGGGCAGGAATATGTTAATTTGCCTGCAAATATCTTAATTTGAAATGTGTATAATATATTTAGAATGTGTGTGCAAGTACTTTTTGGTAAATGACCGTGTGACATAATGTTGGGAGCCATTTCCTACAGTGTCATGGCTGCCCACGCAGGAGAGAAAAAGTTGGCCTGATTTCTGGATCACAGCCTAACATTGTCTACTTTCCTCAAGGATAATTACTGTCCTTGCCAGATTAAACCAAGAACCTTGACACACCCTCATTCCAGATTAAACTAAGAACCTTGACACACCCTCATTCCATGTTAAACTAAGAACCTTTACACACCCTCGTGCCAGATTTAATTAAGAATATTGTCAGCGCACCCCGCCCACCAGTTCTTTCACTAACTTTTTTCTTTTCTGTATATGTGAACAAAGCTAGTCGGCTCAAGGGCTGCTCAAGGACAGTACTAAAGAAATGTATAAAAGAAGGCTGTTAAATAAATGTGGCGTCTATTGCTCTGACTGGCTGACACCGCCATACCCAGCGGTGAGACCCTGGCATAATTGGCGCCCAGCTTTGGGGCCCAAGTAACGAGGACAACAGCGAAGGACATCGCTGGAGGACATGCACACTTGCGGCTTACAGTGGAGGTAAGTCCGTTTTGAGGAAAAATTGTTTTCCAGGCATCATTCATTTGCGGCAAGTTTTCATTTCATTGGAAGTAAAACATGGGACAAAACTCTAGCAGCGGACTTTTTATTCTTTCTCTTAAGGATGCACTAAAGCACTAAGGAACTAAGGTAAGTAAGAGTCAATTGAAAAAAATTTCTTTCTTTTGTTGACAAGGTATGTCCTTGGTTCCCTAAAGAAGGTACTGTGAATTTAGAAATTTGGCTTAAAGTAAGAAAACATATAGATGATTTTTATACTGAAAAAGGTGTCAAAAAAGTACCAACAGATGCTTTAGCTTTATGGAGCTTGATTCGAGATTGCTTAGACCCTTGGCATGAAAGAGATCGTAGGAAGGAAGAAGAGCCTTCTTCTGTTGAGGAAGAAAAGATCTATGATGATTATAAAAATGCAGAATTACCAGATGTTCCTTCTGATTTCCCAAAGACTGATAGGGCTTTAAAAGAATCAGAGGACATTCCTTATATAACTATTTTGCCCTCTGAGAAAAACTCCCCATTAACTAAGGAAGATTTAAATAAACGTGATGTAAGGTTATTGGAGGAATTTAAGAAAAATCTAGATGAGCATGATGGAGAATTGCTATAGAAACTTAAGAAGTGAGATCAAGAGTCCCTAAGTGGGAAAAGAGATTGTTGACTGAGATACAAAAATTACAAGAACGCTTTCAGAGTCTGACTACTTCTCCCATACCTACGTCTTTAAGGAGGTCAGTCAGCACCCTCTTCCTGATCCTTCTTGCTGTTATATTGAGAGTCCTCCTACTGGTGGTGTGTCTAAAACTGAAATTCAATCTCACCCTCCGCTAAACCAATCAGCACAGATCCGCGGCCACAGTCTGTTTCACAGAAACCTAAATTTGAGAATACTAATCATAAATCAGCAGCTCGTACTGTCTCTCCCATACAACAAGCCCTCCAACATGCGGCAGCCCAGGGAGAGCCATTAGAGGGATTTAATGCTTTTGCTTTCCCCGTGGCCGAAGATCCTCCATCCCAGGAGGGAGGACAAAAAGTAAGAGTTTATCAACAGCTTCCTTTTAAAACTTTAAAGGAACTTAAGATTGCTTGCTCTCAATATGGGGCGACTGCTCCCTATACTTTAACTCTCTTGGATACTGTCACTACAGGAACACTGTCTTCGCAAGACTGGAAGCTTCTAGCTAAGGCCTGTCTTTCGGGAGGGGACTACATGCTTTGGCAGGCTGAGTTTACAGATCTTTGTAAAGAATATGCAGCTGATAATGCTCAGGGCGATAAAGAAGGTAATCTTGATATGCTTACAGGATCTGGGAAACATTTTTCTGTACTTGAACAATTAAATTATCCTACTGATATGTATATCCAGATAGCCAAAGCTGCTATTAGTGTTTGGACAAGGATTCCTTCCCCTACCAATAAGATTGAGGAATTAGCAAAAATTAGACAAGGCCCTGATGAACCATTTCAGGATTTTGTGGCTAGACTCCAGGTGGCTTCTGACAGGCTCTTCGCTGATCCTGAGGCTAGTTATTTGATTCTTAGACAATTGGCATTTGAAAATGCTAATGTCGCATGTCAAGCTGCCCTACGACCAATTAGAGCAAAAGGATCTGTTAATGATTTTATAAAAACTTGTGCTAACATAGGTTCATTTTATATGCAAAGGGTGGTTATGGCAGCTGCCCTACAGGGAAAGACATTACCTCAATTCTTAAAGGAATCTCAAAGTAAAGGGGTTAAAGGCAGAAAGAAATGTTTTGGCTGTGGAGGAACAGGGCATTTTCAGAAAGAATGTCCCAAACCAAAAAACAATCTTCAGGAGTCAGCTTTGGTCCAAGGTCAAAATCAAACTCAGGGAGGCAATAAACCTCCTAGTGTCTGCCCTAGGTGCCATAGAGGGTATCACTGGGCTAACGAGTGTAAGTCTAAAACAGACATTGATGGGAATCCTTTGATCTTGATTCAGGGAAACAGACAGGGGGGTCTGCCCCAGGCCCCCTAAAACCCATATGGGACAATCAGTCAAAATTTTGTGCAAGCAAACCATCCAGCACACCCAAGCAATCCATTCATGATCTCATTAGGGCAACCTCAGGCAGCGCAGGATTGGACCTCTGTGTCACCTCCTCAACAGTATTAACTCCAGAAATGGGAATTCAGATTTTGCCCACTGGCGTGTTTGGGCCTCTTCCTTTGGATACTGTTGGGTTAGTTCTAGGCAGGAGTAGTTCAACCATGAAGGGTTTGTTTGTTGTTCCAGGAGTCATAGATAGTGACTATACAGGAGAAATCAAAATAATAGCTTATGCTTCAGATAACTTGGCTTACATCAAGGCAGGAAAAAGAATTGCTCAGCTCCTACTGTTACCTTTTGTCCCCCAAGGGAAGACAGTGCCCCAGCCCCAAGAAAACAAAGGTTTTTGGTCTTCTGATGTTTACTGATGTCAAGCCATTCAACAAAAACAACCTGAGTTAGAAATTTTGATTAATAAAAAGAAATTTAAAGGTGTCCTGGATACCGAAGCAGATGTCTCAATTATAATGCAATGACACTGGCCATCTCAGTGGCCTATGGAAGAGACCATAACCCAATTGCAGGGTATAGGAATGACTGAGGGACCTATTACAAGTAGCAATTATCTAAATTGAGAAGATAGTAATGGGAATAAAGGAACTTTTAAACCTTACATTCTTCCTGGCCTACCTGTGAATATATAGGGAAGAGATATTATGCAGCATATGGGAATATATCTTTATAGCCCTAATCCACAAGTTTCTAATCAACTGCTTAATCAGGGACTCATGCCCTCCCAGGGATTAGGTAAAAACAACCAGGGCGTGACAGAACCAATTCAGCCAACGCCCCACGAGGATAAAAAGGATTAGGAAATTTTTAATGGGGGTCACTTCTATTACTGCCCCATGCGCTGATCCCATCACCTGGAAATCTGATTAATCCGTGTGGGTAGATCAGTGGCCCCTTACTAAAGAAAAAACAGAAGCTGCTTCTGCCTCCCAAGTGCTGGGATTACAGGTGTGAGCCACCATGCCCAGCAACATAAATATTATGAATTTCTTCATTTTGAAAGTAGTTTAAGTTTTATAAGAGAAAACTAACAAATGAAATGATCCTTTGAATAAAACCAAATATAAAAGCTGGACTATTTTTATCACATTAAGACAAGTGTATTAATTTTGAAAAAAAAAAAAGAAAACTAACAATGGGAAAGATGAATTTACTAAAATGAATTAGCATTGAAAGTCTTTTTATTGTAACAAATCCTTCACGATTTGTACTGTAACATTTTTGACAAATTTCTATAGTATTTAGAATGGAAAAAATCTAAAATTAACTTGACTAAACCTATCACTATCTTATAAGAGCGTTAGTTGCAAGAAACATCAACTTTCTAAGTGCTAGTTTTGTTTGAGATGGAAGCAAAGCCCTGTACATTTTCTGAAAAGAACATACGTATAATCCTTGCCCAGTTTCTCTTTTAATATAATGTTCTAATTACAAACTAAATAAAATTTGGGCTGAGAATGAAATTTAGTGGTTAAGTACTTGTCCGTCATATGCAATGTTCTATATCTCATTACTTGAAAATAAATATATAGATTTAAATAGGTACATAGACAGATTTTAGTTGGTCAGCAATCTGTTGAAATATCAACAAATTTAGAATCTATGTACTGAATGTTTTTAGATATAGATATTTATTTATCTATATATTTATTTTCTTTATATATTGAATACAACTTTTTCAGAGAGAAATTTTAAATTTTAATTTAGAAATTATAACATAATATATTACAATAATAATGTAAAAGGCATTCTTCTATAATAAATTCCTTTTAAGAAATGTTCCTATTAGGAAATGTATTTAACTGATTTTACTATAGTAGCCATTTGTTAGAATTCACTGTAGCCTTTCCATAATCATTGTTTGAAATTACAAAGCTGTATTTTATTGAAGAGCTATGTAATGTGTTTGATTAATCCTTGAGTGAAGAAAGGAAGGAAGTGGTCACACTGAAAGACCAGAGTTTGCCCAAACTAGAGGGTTAATGACACAGAAACTAATGTTCAGGATAAAGTTTTCTTTCCCAATTTCATTCTATACTTTTGTGATTTGAAAAAAAAAGTACTTGAGTTTCACAGGTGAAAATGAGATAGTTAATGAACAGGATAGAAGCTTAAGTCTGTGAAACGAACACTGCTCCAAACTTTTGTGTCTTATTTTAGCTCACAAGTCTCCCAAGAAAATATTTCATCTTTTTTCACTAAGGGACAATTTCAGTTTCTCACAGTTGAGAAAAAAAAAGTCTAACTTTAAAACATTTATTTAAAACTTATTTAAAATATTGCTTGTTTATTATTGGACATGAAGAAAATTTAGTCAATGTATGACTTCCACATATTTATGAAGTGACTATGTAATAAGCATAATGCATACAGACAACTCTGTGATAGGCTTTGGAGACAGGCAAATGAAAACAAAGTATTTGCGAGTAACTGCCTTGGGAAATATAAGCTCAAACTTCAGAGCATTATGGTTCCGTGGAATACGTCCTTCGAAATTTAAATGAAGACAACATCCTTGACTAACAAAAGGTGGGAACAGTCACAGAAATTTTTATGGAGTGGATGCCATTTTATTACACAGGGAAAAATCCTCTAGGTGGACTTAGAATTGCAAAAATATTAACAGCATAGAATCGAAAGGTTGGAACATATTGAGAATAGAAATATGTTAAGACTTGAGCATTGTCTGCATATTGGAAAATGACAGAGAATGGATAGAAAAAGTGGGCAGGAGCCACACTGTAAAGGAACTTCTCTGTCTTGCTAACAGGAGTTTGGACTTTATCCCATAGGCAGTGGGAGTTATGAAACCTTTTTTGCCATGACGACAATACTCTTTTCTAGTCCTGCTGCAGTCAGAGCCTTAGGCTTTGCTGATTGCCAAATCAACTTTGCACCACCTTTGAGAAAGTGAATTCACTTTTCTCCTATGCCTTTCTTCTAAGAGTGACAGTAAATAGAAGGGCAGGACAAACACCATTTCTCTCGGGGGATTTATACTGAAGAAGGACAGAGCCAGTGGCAGAAGCAGGCTTGTTGGACACAAAGCAGGCGCTCGCCACCACGTGATTCAGCATACTTTGTAGAGACCAAATTTATCCGTTAGCTCTTTGATTCCATTCTAGTTTGTCCTTAACAGTTACTCATACAATCATGTTTAAAGCAGACCTCAAGCATAATGAGGGGTTGAGGACAGAGGCATTTTATTATGTAATGCAAAATGCTTCATATAAGATAAATTCTCTTGGACTCTATCATCGTGTCTTGAATAGCAAAGATACATCTGAAGAGAACTGAACATTAAGAAAAAACAGAAATTCGTTTGTTTGAAAAAGAGAGATACCTTTTGAAGCATAGATAGATGTAATAAAAACTTCCAAACTGATGCAATGTTAGTATTGCCTGAATAAAGCAATAATTAATTTTCTTTGTGGAAAATTAATAAAGGATATTATCACTTTATAGAAAAAATTAACTGTCTTATCATCAATTGAAAACTGAGTATTTGATGTTTCTAAAGTATTGTTTATAGTTATCTAATTAAAGTTGTTTATCAATGATGTTGTTTTCATTTAAAACAGTGTATATGTCAGTATCTATACATTTGTATATATAAGAAAAGAATAGAGTGAGTCTGTTCCTATACATTTCATTTTTTGTTTCTGAACAACAAGGCCTAGAACTCTGGCTGTGGGCCTTTGCTAAGCTCTGAGAACAGAACTAGAATATCCACTTAGGCTCTGTTTTCTAAAGATCTGGAGCAATGTTTTCTATACATAGAGACTTAACAAGCTGTCAGCGCTCTTTAAAGTAAATGTAAATGTCTATGACAGGAACCTGGGCCTTGTTTGCAGCCCGTGTTACATGTCTGATCACGTGGTCAGTTTGAACCTTCTGGACCCTAAGACCTGAGTGGGATTTTCTGGTGGGAAGACTTGAAGCTTGAAGGAAAAGTGACTCTACATGATCTTTGTAGAAGATAACTTAGCAGCTTGTGCTTAACCTCTCAAATCAATTGTGATCCCTAAACAATTTTTTGAACTTTCAGTCCCCAGATATACCAGAATGTGAGTACATGTGAAGACAGAATCTTTGCACAGAGAAAAAAAGTAGTATGAGTTCACATGAATCATCTTCAACCCCACAACACTGTACCCCTCCAAAAAGACAAGGCACCAAGCCTGAATGTACAGGAAAGACAAAAACCACAGGAGCATGCACAGAGAACATGATCACCTGAAATCCAGAGAATAGGATGTCAGGAGAAGCCAACCCTGTTACATCCTGACTTTCAATGCCTAATCTCTACTGTGATTTAAAAAAAAAAAAAAAATCCTGCAAGGTATTAAGCTTGTCTTATTCTGTTACAACCACCAGAGAGAGATATTCCTCCTACAGGAATATTACTCTTAAACCTGTGTAGTCAGGAGTATATGAGGCAGGACTGTAAACATTGGGTTCTCTCAGTAATTCATGTACGTTGCTAAACTACATGGACCTAGAAAGCTGGCAGAGGGCATTTTCTACTTTGAGTATGTATTTGTACTTTCATTTTATTCTCTCATCGGACCTCATCTAGCGAGGTGTGGGGCATGTCCTTCTAATCTCCAAACTCTGGAAGGCTGAAATGGGAAGGATACAAGTTCAGGTTCACTGCAGGTAACTTAACAACTTCCAAAGCCTTAAAAATAAAAATGAAAAGGCTGGAGACATAGCTATTGCAAAGTCCCTCCTGGTTCAACCCTCCAGACCACAAAAGGAGAAAATAAAACACTTTTTCACAATTCTCCTTTTTTGATAATTGAATCTCGATCATTCATATTCTATAGTACATGATACACTGATAAATAGTTGGGGAAAGATTACTTAAAAGTTTGCCTATCATATTATCCTCTTATGATGCAGTCCTAGAAATACATACCATGGACCAGTATGAGCCAATCTTTCAACATAAATGTTAAGTATCTTGAAGAATGTTATGTTCTTAGTCCTGTTGTCACTTGCCTACAGAGTGTCACGGTGCCTGAGTGCTGGCCTAGAGTGCCACAAAATCAGTTCCCTTAAAAACACATTTATTAAAAAAGAAAGGACCCTTATGAATTGTTTTTAATAGGCACTTAAAAGCTATTATTATTTTCTGGCCAAAGTCAGTCCTTTTCGTTTTTAGGCTTGATTTTCTCTATTTAAAATTACCTAATATGGACAAATCAGTGTGAAATCAACAATAAAGTTCACATGAAATTTTTAAAAATGAATAAAAGAAAGTTATAACTCAGACTCAGAACACAGAAATTTGATACTTTTCAGTTTTGGATGACTACTCAACTATATGAAGTGAAGTTTCTTTCTTTCACGCTTTCTGACCATGTATCTAAACTGCACTTTCTACTCTATGGCATGATATCTCTCAAAAAGATCAAGGAAACTTAAAGACAAGGTATTTTATTTTCTGTAACATGAAAATCAAACACTGATAAGTGAGGAGGACTTGATACTTGCAACCAAAATGCTTTAATTATTCAAATGCTAAAGAAAATGGAAATATAATATCCTTTGAATAATTTTGAG